>VZTV01018240.1:1352-22834 GCA_013400875.1 Anhinga rufa | reverse complement strand
CCACACACAGACACCACCATATTGGGTGAGCCCAATGTGTATGATTACCTTTGGGAACATGCTTGAGCACAGGTTGGAAGAGACTAATAAAAGCAGAAGATGGGGTTACTAAAAGGCAGCCTGGTTGCCTACTTAATGTGCTTTGACTGGAGCAAAGAACACTTTGTTCTCATTAAGGGCCACTGACAGAGCTAATGGGACAACAGAGAGATCAGTACCCCCAGAAGAGACAGTCATGAGAGCTATATCTTTGCTAAAAGATAGTGTTACTAATCCCCTCTCCTCACACTCTAAGTACTGAATGGGGATCTAGCCTGGGTGAATCACCCTGAGATGAGTCTGAAGCTTGGCAAGACAGAGGTGACAGTGTCCGGAAGGATGAAGTCGTTTCAGATGCTCATTTTGGGCTCACACCCAAAACTGTCCTCATCAAAGCATTGCCTTCAGACTGTTAGATCACTTCACAGCCCTAGTGGGAGAAACACTCACTGCCACCTGCACTTGACTTGCAGTCATGCCTTACTCTATGGGACATGGGCTTGGCTGCTGTATTTATAACCTCTTGCCTAGGTTTTACTGTAGTTCCAGAAGACAGAAGCTGAATTTCCCATATGAAATAAGCTGCAGCTGCTCTTGAGTAAGGCACTCACCCCTTCCCTCTTCAGAAACACAGGTTAGTGGGAACACATTGTCCTCATTTACTGCTCCTTCCACTGACCTACCAAGTCTGGTTCAAAGCCCCTTGTCTAGTTATCAGACATATGCCTGGCTATAGCTGTCACTAACTGCTAGGCTGATTTCTTCCACAGTGAAGACCTCACACAACTGTGACACTCCAATTTTGGTAAGCAGAAGACTTGTGGTCACAGAAAATGAACTTTCCCTGGGATAATCTAAAGCTATAGACCTGGCCAGCAGATCAAAAGAAGGAAGAAGGTGATCATAATACTTTATTCACAGCCAAATACAAAATTAATTATTTTTTCTTTTTCTTTTTTGTTTTTCTTTCTTCCCCTCCCTCCCCCCATTTTCCCTTAATAGCTTTCTCAAATACAGTAGTACCTCACAACAGCATAAATGCTTACAAATACACTTTTTTTATAAAAAAATTCCAGCCTGGAGTTTCAATTTTGTTTTCATCAGCTAGACTGAAACATTTCTTTCTGCAGGAGCCACAAAGGATGATTTTACACCAGTACAGGCAGATAAACTTGAGGTGACCCAACTGCTCTAACTGCAGAATTGGAAGTTGGAAGAGACCAGAGCAGAAATATCTAAGTCAGCTTAGGTCTCCAAAGAACCTTGCCTTGGAACTGTTAATCAGCCAGTCAAGAATTTGTAGGAAAGGATCAGAACACAGACCAATGCAGGCGATGTCGCGGCAGGCATCTGCTACAGACCACCTGCTCACAAAGAGGAAGCAGATGAAACCCTCTTCAGGCAGAGAGAAGTCTTGCAGTCACAGGCTCTGATACTGGGGACATCAACCATACCAATATCTGTTGAAACTGCAAAAGGGCTGGATGCAAGCAGTCCAGGTGATTTCTGGAGTGTGTTGAAGACAATTCCATGATGCAGGTGATTCATGAGATGACTAGAGAAGATGATCTGCAGGATCTACTGCTCATGAAAAAGGAATAACTGGTTGGGGATATGAAGGTCAAGGTAAGCCTTGGCTGCAGTTATCATAAAATGGTAGAGTTTAAAACCCCGAGACAAGTGAGCAACAGTAGAATCATAGCCCTGGACTTCAGGAGATAAACTTTTGGCTTGTTCAGGGACCTACTTGTGGGACGGAAAAAGGCTCAAAGGAGCTTCAGGGAGTTTTCAAGGACCACCTCCTCAAAGCACAACACATTCAGATGTGTGTAAGTTCAAGCAAACACATGGCAGAAGGCCAGCGTGAATAAACAAGGAACACCTACCTGAGCTCAAACACAAAAAGCAAGGGTAAAGGTGATACCAGCAGGGATAGGCTAACTAGGAGGAATACAGAGGCACTGCCTAAGCATGCAGCAATGCTTTAGTAGATTCATGGGTAGTTTGGCTGCCATACAGCCATACCACATCCTCTCCGATGCAAGAGCAAAGGCCAACACATCAGCCCAGGAAGGTAGCCAGTCACTTAGCAAAGAAATGGAATTCATAATACCAGTAATAATACAGCAGATCTGGAGTAGAGACAAGAGCACAGTACTCACAGGAGACAGCTGGGGAGTATTCTGGTGAGAACAGGCTTGCGTTGATGGCCTCAGGTGATCTCAGCTCTCCCCAAATTTATCCCTGTCAAGAGAGGGAGACAGAACTGCCGTTTGTGCCTTCTTTATTCTCCTTGTGCAGAAAGCACCTTTCTTCCACTAAATGCAGTCTGCTGTCTTCGTGAGGGGAGAGATTTGAGGACCTTTACAGGCATGACTTGACCCATCCTTGGCTTCATCGATCTTAAATGTTGCTACAACGCAACACAGAGAGGTAATCATCTCTAAGAGAGCTCCATCCTAATCTTTTCAGGTCAAGCACTGGTACCTTTAAATGAACCTAGTAAGACCTCACAGCCCATACTGCCCTTTAGGTACAGCATTCAGGGAAACCTTGTCCCCTGCCATTCCAAAAGCACCAGCAGAGCAGACTTACAGCACCTACCTAATCCATGGCCAGCTAACAGCACCTATGCTCAGAATGGTAAATTACCTCTGTGAGCTTGGCATAAAGTAACAGTCTCCCCATCCTCCTTGTCTTTATCACTGCAGGAAAAAACAGTGGCAGCACAGAAGATAAGAGAATCACAGTTCATGGAATTCTTGGCATTCTGATATTGCACAAAGGTATCTTTTTAAAAATTTTTTCGGTAGGACAGAAGTAGTTGAAAAGCTTTCTAAAGTTTTAGTTACCTTATACAATGACAAGCATTAGACATTTCTCAGGAAACATCCTAAGCAGATTTTTGCTTTTCTTCTGGACTTGATGAAAAGAAATTATGATTTCTTATCATGCTTCACCCATATGGGGTATGCAGGATGATGGAGAGCTCCAGCCTGAATGCATCATGTCTGTGAATCCCCATATATACATACCAGCATGTTATAGGTCTTCTGACACATAAATCACATGTGGACCAGATGCAGTTTGGTTACAAGAAAGAAGCAAAATCTGGGGGCAATTTTTTTAGGACACTGTAAGAAATCTGAGTGCAGATTGGTTATTAACATGTACTGCAAGCTACTCTAACTAAAGAAACTATCTTCATTTAACCCATTTTTTCCCCAGAGCTTTTATAAATCTCAAACATTAAAAAAAAATCACACCATTCCCTAACTGAGTCATACCAGTTATAAGAGCAATAGAGGCTAACTAAAAACTACTTTCTAGAAGTGTTTTTGGATTGAAATATGTATCTAATGTTATGTTAAATAAGTGCAGCGCACACACCTGGCTTGTGGGTGGATGTGTACATTAATTCCTCCCCCCACCTTAGAAATGTATTAGAACACTGTTAAGGTTGTAAGGTCAAGCTTTTAAAAGACAGAAAATGTCAAAAAAAAAAAAGAGTAGTGCCTGAAGAACTGTAATTCAGCTCCTTTGTGAGACTGAAATGTGATAAATTCTGGAACTGAGTGATCCTAGTCCTTCTTTATCTTTTCCTTTTAAAGTACTTCTCTCTCTCTCAGGGTAAATCAACTGCCTGAGACCTTCAGTGCCACAGTGAGGGAAGGTGAAGACATGTTTGACTGGGTGCCTTGTACTTCTCACTTGCTCGACAGCACTGCGTCAGAAGGCTTCACAAACAGGAATGGTGTTATTCCCAAAAACATCCTTTACTGATGGGAACACGTGGTGGGTTGACCCTGGCTGGACACCACGTGCCCACCAAAGCCAGTCTTGCTTTTCCTCCTCAGCTGGACAGGTGAGACNGTAGTGCCTGAAGAACTGTAATTCAGCTCCTTTGTGAGACTGAAATGTGATAAATTCTGGAACTGAGTGATCCTAGTCCTTCTTTATCTTTTCCTTTTAAAGTACTTCTCTCTCTCTCAGGGTAAATCAACTGCCTGAGACCTTCAGTGCCACAGTGAGGGAAGGTGAAGACATGTTTGACTGGGTGCCTTGTACTTCTCACTTGCTCGACAGCACTGCGTCAGAAGGCTTCACAAACAGGAATGGTGTTATTCCCAAAAACATCCTTTACTGATGGGAACACGTGGTGGGTTGACCCTGGCTGGACACCACGTGCCCACCAAAGCCAGTCTTGCTTTTCCTCCTCAGCTGGACAGGTGAGACAAAATATGACAAAAGGCTTATGGGTTGAGATAAGAACTGGGAGAGATCACTCAGCAGTTACCATCATGGAAAAACAGGCTTGACTTGGGGAAATTAGCTTAATTTATTAACAATAACAAAGTAGGGTAATAAGAAAAAAAAAGAAGTTTTAAAACACCTTCCCCCCACCCCTCTATTCTTCTCACGCTTACCTTCACTCCCAGTTCCTCCCNGGACGGGGAATGGGGGTTGGGGTCAGTTCATCACACGCGTGGGGTCCCCCACGGGCTGCAGGTGGATATCTGCTCCACCGAGGACCTCCACGGGCCACAGGTGGATATCTGCTCCACCGTGGACCATCATGGGCTGCAGGGGCACAGCCTGCCTCACCATGGTCTTCACCACGAGCTGTAGGGGAATCTCTGCTCCAGCTCCTGGAGCACCCCCTCCCCTCCTTTTCCACTGACCTGGGTGTCTGCAGGGCTGCTCCTCTCACATATTCTCATTCCTCTCTCCAGCTGCAATTGCACAGGGGTTTTTTTGTTCCCTCTTCTTACATACGTTATCCCAGAAGTGCCACCCCCGCTGCCGACTGGCTCGGCCTTGGCCAGCGGCGGGTCTGTCGGCCTTGGACCCAGCCGGTATTGGCTCTATTGGACATAGGGGAAGCTTTCAGCAGCTTCTCACAGAAGCCACCTCTGTAACCCCTGTAGCCCCCCTCCCTGCTACCAAAACCTTGCCACACAAACCCAATACAGGACAAGAAACAGAGAGATGTTAAAATAAAAAGTGTCACTCATGACAGCCCAGTTTGAAGGCCCCAATTATTCAGAGTTTTTAGCAAAATTAGCATGCTCTGTATCTAATACCCAGTTTCTGAGATTTCAGTTGCAGCCATGAGGACTTAGAGCTCCTGCAAATCCAAAGCCAGGATGCAAAGCCATCCATTGTAGCTCCCAGTGCTGGGCATGATTCAAGGCTGTGCCCTGAAAGCTGATGCTGCTGTAAAGCTTCTCAGACTCACCCATTGCATTGACAGCAGCTACTGGGAGTCCATCCTGAGTCTCATATTTGGCAAAGGGGAGCAGAGTCCCTGTGTGTGTGCTACCATGTGTCACACATCACATTTGCTCTGAAATTGCCAAGTGAATAAAAAGGAAACTTTATCATATGGCATTTTACTGACACTCGTGTGAGTCACCTCAGTCTAATCTCAGTTCCTGAAGCTCATGGAGTAGATGACAGCTGCAACAGTTTAGCATTCCTAGTGTGGACCGTCGCATTTGCCAGGAAGCTGTGGAGCTGTGTGCTGGCACGGCTCCTGGCTACCCTTCCAGTTCTTGCAGGGAGTATTTTGTTGGCTTCAATTCCTCTTGCAACTAGACCTTGTGCACTTGTTGCCTTTAGGTCCTTTTCTTCTTTTCCAGCTCATTCTGTTTTCCTAATTTGCCTCCAGTCTTTTCCTTATCATGCCTACCCCATTTCTCATGCTATATCCTCTCTCTCGTCAGACACCTACCCCAGTGCTCACCAAATTTACACCTAGCTCTCCTGATTCCTAATCCACAGCTTTCCACTGGGACCGAGGAAATTGGTGAATTCATTGTTCTGATCCCTGCATCAGAAATCGTTTCTGTGTTTTATAGGAAAGAATCCTTGAATAAAAGCTAGTAACTGTCTCAGAAATCTCCTGGAACTTAGGCAACATGACATGAGTAGTTACTGCACAAGCATAGAAGGGGTAGATAAAGCAGTTTATCAGTTTAATTCAGATTCATGGACAAGATTAGCATTATGCACAAGTAGGTTAAATCTTGCCCCCTCCGAAGTGTCTGCCAACATTGGTGAGACAGGGATTTTTCCTGTAGTTTCTACTTTTAAGCTACCAAAGGCAAAAATCTGTAAATTAGGAGCCTCTAAATGACAGACTCCAAGAATTAATCAAACTGTGCTCCTGCCTTCTGTGCTGTTTCCATTTTCAAATCTGAGGTTCATACATGTTATGCACTCTTGCAAATTGAGTATATATTCCCATTCTATGCTGTGTAGAAATTCCCATTAAATGCTACTCATTTTGTCAAAATTACTTTAAGAGAAAGGCACTATTGTTACCTCAAACATATATATTCTTCTTGGATGAAATGGAAATAGTGCAGGAGTTAGTAGTAGTTAAGAGAGGATCACAGTTCAAGGTACTAAATAACTTAGGCCAGATAAGAGGGTATTAGCAATGAACGCCTCATTAAAAAGAACCTCCTAAAAGAATACAGATCAGTAGAGCTTCAAGGGCTGACGATGGAAACATCCTGCTACAAAGAAAGGTGTGAAGATAAGGGAAGGCCACAGATGTGAAGTCACCTGTGGTGAAAGGGAATATCTGGCGCTGAAGCAGGCTAAGTGGGAGAAAGGTAATTCCGGCGAGGGGAGATTGGGACCACCGGCTCAATTGAGGGACAGAAGGACCACCCACACACACACTCCTCTTGAGCATGCGCAGTGAATAAAAAAATCACACTGTAGCTTTAAAACTAAGTGGAAAAGCAACCGACCAATGGAAGAAGAGGATGCTCAGTCAGGTCAATGATTATGTATTAGGTAGGCGTGGTGTGTTAACTGTCATGTATAAATGTCGGAATGATCTCCAGTAGGTGTGCTCGATTTGTGGAAATATTCCACCTTGCACCCTGCGCAGAATAAAACAAGGGCTCCTCTCTAAACATACTTTGTGTGTTTTGGGAGTTATTTTAAATTATAGGTAACACTATTAATTGCAAATAGGGATGCACACTGCTATTATAAAGCATTGGGACAGACTCAGCTCCACAAGACAAGTTCTTATTCTTAATCATTGCATCTCTTGGAGTGAGAGTTCTACTCAACTTTCCCTTTAGAAAGATGAGGTACGGTAAATCTAATTGTCTTGAACTTCAGAAATTACTTTTTTTAAGTCCTCAAGTCATAACTCCCCACATTTATTACATATGCAATATATTTATACCCAGTTATTCCGGGGTTATGTTACATTCATGGCCCAAGATAATGAATGCCTTTACTTCATACCAGCTTCCAGGTTCAGGCTTATGAACGTTACCTATGCCAATAGTTATCAATAATAAAAATAATGAGATTTTGACATTGGGAAAATAAATTGCAGGTATCTGATACCTGAGGCCTGATCCTGTACTCACTCACACCTACCTAAAACAAAGGAGTTCACTGAAATCAAAGGAGTGACACCAGGAAGCGACTGAGATCCAGCCTTGATCCTGCACTGATCTGTTACTTCAAGAGGCATAAGATCGTTCAAAATAAGGAAGCCAGGCACTACAGTTGTCCTTCAAAATGTTCTCTCTTTTCCTTTTGTTCCCTGCTGTTCCCATCCCCAAGCCATTAAATGCCAGAACAGCTGTGAAATGTCTCACCTCAGAATATTCCCCAGAGCAACCAGCATGTTGACCAAAGACCTCAGCAAGTCAACATCCACCCAGAAAGGCACAAGTAGACCGCTGAAAATCTCCTCTCTTTTGCAGTTTGGATGACTTGGGCTGCAGCCAGGTGCTCCTTCCAGACAATCCCCAAAATCCTTTTCTAAAAAGAAAGCCACTAAACCTGTTTCTCCCCATAGGCACACACACAAATCTTAAACAAGGTTCTTTGTTTCCAGATGAAAGTAGTGGCTTTTTTGACAGCAGTAATGGCTGTTTACACTGGCAGCTTGTTTCCAAAAAATACTTTACCTCCCCTTGTACCCAACAGAATGGCAGAATATTGTTCAAGATTCAATTTCCAGAACTTCAGCTCTGCCCAGGCATATTGGGGTAGCACCTCTGCATTTACAAGCAGACCTGGAAGCCAACCCAAAAATATTCTTCTCTTACTCTCACGCACACACACACACACGCATGCATGCACACACATTTCATTGTATCCCCAACATGCACTTTGCCTAACCTTACAATTACCCAAATTTCCACTGTGCTTCCAAAATTTCTTGTTTTCTTCAGTCTATAACTACTGACAGTCTTTCAGAACTTTCTTCTCTAACTCATAGCAGAACCTAAAGTGAAGTTTATCTGCTTCCAAGACATTTTTTTCTTCTGCCCCATAAGATTTCTGACAACAAGAAGCTCATTGTTGTTACCTCAGCAGGGACCCTGCTGAGACAGTTGCTGCCCTCAAAAGTCTACTCAATAGCATGGTCTCTGAGGGCTACATGTTGCCATATTTGCCAAGAATGCACACAAAAAGAATCGAACGTATCACAAAGAGAGAATTTATTTAGTTTTGTCAGACGTCCTCAGGGTTAATAGTCTGCAGTGATTTGGAAACCTGATAACCTGAAGTCCTGAAGACCTTTTTCCTGCTTCTTGGTAGAAACAACTGTGACTTGTTGGCTACATATAGAACTACATGCCAGCTGAACACAAAATCACCATGAGAGCTAGAAAATCATTTGTCAGGTGGATGGGCCTCATGCACAAGTGAACCGATGGTGTAGATGACAAGTTATGGCTCCTGAAGGTAAGAACTGAGCTCAAGTTTGTATAGTCCAACCGTGTATACACCATCTTTGCCAGTGTCACCTCTGATGTCACATAGGGCCTTCATCTAGAAAGTAAGGAATTCAGTATAATTCCCTTCTAAGTCTGAAAAGGCTTAAAACCCTATCCCACCACTTAAAAAGTGGATCACCAATGGCTAACCAGGGAAAGTGGAAGAAGTGAGGTAAAGAGCACTCTTTATTTCACCCACTGAATCGCTTTGCAAAAAAATAATTCAAGACTCGTTGCCTTGAAAGCAACTTCACTCCATGGCATTCTGCTTAGTCATGACCAACTCTTCCCCAACATCTAGCTAGTTGTGTTTTCCACCAAGGCAATTGCTTTCCACTGTCAAATCGCACCAGGGAAAGTTTTCACATGATTGCTTCAAAACAACAACAGGAAACCCTGGATTTTTGTAGTTTGCTGTTCATTAGTACAGTTAATTATCTAACAGAATACAAAGATTAGACTTATCGCAAAGACAGGGCACAAAATCAAAATAAAGCATTAACTTTCCAATATGCACTAAGAAAGAGCTTATGTATGCATGAATAGGCTTTCGAGTATCTTTTATTTGTGCTTTAACATCTGGAGAAGAAACCCTGCAGAGAGCCTATTTGCATATCAAAGGCCACTGTGGCAAAACCTGTCCAAGTTGTGGTTGGGATACCTCTTTCTTTGCCACAAAAGACAGACAGGCAAAAACTCTGGGATGCTAGCTATGTAAACTGATCCAGGCCTGATCCTCCTTTACATGAACACTCAATTTGGCAATGTGAAAGAACTTAGAAATAGATACAAATGACAGTCTAGTTTCACTGCCAGTACAGTATGAACGGGAAAAGAGGGTCTTAACATGAATGCGACTGAAGCCCTACCTGAATGGAGCTGGTTCTTCAACTGTTTGCAAATGCACGTTTATACGTCTCTCTGCAGGCAGCTGAGGGGGTTTGCCAAGAGCTGGACGTGCCCCCACAGGGCTTTAGCAGGGACTCGATCTGATTTCTTTGCACCAGTCTGAGACTCAGCAACTCTCTTCAGTCTGAACTTTCATTACACTTAACAGAAGAAAAAAGTCCCGCTTTTTTAAGAACTTTGTCTCTGAAAACAACGTTTTAACCTTCCTGGAGTCATCTTAGTTGGTTTTCTACAAAGTGCTCATTACAAGGAGCTGTGTTCTCCAGTCACTCTCACGGCAATAATTAGCCATCAGGCCCCAGTGGGAATCCCCACATTTAACTTACGAACACCCCTCTAGCACCCCTCCTCCCATTCCCCGTTCCCATAAGCTTCCCTGTGCCAACCATACATGGCATTTCTGCTTCTGCTCTGAGGGCTATCACACACCCTGGTGTGCAAGGATCAAATGCAACCCCCGAAAGCACTGAAGGAGTGCAGTGTTCCTGATCCCAGGCGTCTGATTTTGGCGGTGTGAACAACTTCTCCTCTCCTGTTGCAGCAGCCGGGTGCCTCTGAGCTGCTCCACTGGGCAGCCTGGACACTCCAGCCCCCTCCTCGCTGCTTAATCAAACCACCAACACCCTGTCAGCGGGTGCATTCATTACCTTAATCTGCAACATGTGTGGGAGGGCAGATTCCACACTCTGTAGTCACTACACCTCTGCTCAGGCCTGAATTAGAAAGCTTTCAAGCACAGTCTGCTCAGATCCTTTCTTGGATGTCCCCTTCCATCTGCTAGCAGCAGGGCAGTAACATTTCTGGGTTGGCTTAGAGCACCACCTCATTGCCCGAGCGCGCCCTGGTGGGTTCACACAGCTACATTCACGCCAAAACCACTCAGTGGCCCCAGCCCTGAAATCTTGTTTTTTCCCCGAGCGCCTGCCTAAGCCTTGCCTGAACAAGAACCGTAGGGCCTCCAGAGCAGGTGTGAGGGGCTTAGAATTAAAAGGGATGGGTGTGACAACAAGCTTTCAGAGATCATGTTTCCGCCAGACTGACCTGAAAGTACTTCACTGACTATAGTTTGGATTAAGTGGTATTAAGAATTACCCAACAGACATAAGCCAGAGACAGTCCCAGGGCTCCTTTCAGACCGGCTGCAGTAGGTGCAGCTGCTGAGCATTAGGTATCTGGCCTAATGGGATAATGATACATAGCACCTACATTATCCGCACAGGCTCCTCAATAATCAAATGATACCTGGGATCCATCAGCCTCCTCCATTTACATAAAACTCTACCCTAACCTTACTTTAAAAGGAAAAGAAGGAGAAGGGGCATGAGGGGATTTCCATGAGAGAGGTTTAAACATTTGACTCCAGGTTGTGGTTGTGACCCCCCGCCCTGTGACTCTCTGAAAAGGATTTAAGGCAGTCCCATCTCCTGCTTTTCCCCCACCCCCTGTTCATTTCCTGCTGTACACTGTAGGATGCTGTCATCCCCTGTCCTAACATCTGGACTCTTGTAAATTCTGTTTATTACAAGGACTCTTTACTTTTTTCAAGGATGTGGCACCAGTTTGGGAGTAGGAGCAGGTACCCGCAGCCACGTGAGGACCCAGTGACTGCTCTGCTTCCAAACAGTTCTGTATTAGCATCCTCACCCTTGTGCCTCACTCTATGGCAAGGGTTAGCTGGGTTAATAAGGAAAACATCCTCTTACATGTGCTCCCCTAGATAGCATTTTAATATAACAGCTACCCTAGATTGGCTTTTACTTCAGAATACCCAGAAAGAAGCCACTTACCCACTGGGTACCCTCAGCTTCACAGGTACACACAAAAAGTACATACCTCTGGGCCAATACACATACACATACAGAGACACCAGACTCATTATGTCCTGTGTCTGGAAGAACCATCTTGAAATTATCACTGTTACTGATGTTGAGTAGTCAAAAGAGAAAGGCCCAGAGCCTCCCTCCTTGCCTTCTTTATATTTCTGTGTGCAGGAATTCCTGTTTTGTATGAAGACAAGAACAGTATCCTTTCAAAAATGCCCATTAAAAATAAAATGTTACTCAAAAATCCATAAAGTCTTTTTCAGAACAGCTTTGACTCATTAGGGAAACATCTAGTGTTTAATTTGAAAGTATTTGATAGAATCAAGTCAAATCACACTTCATAATACTTATTTTTCTTCACGAATATTCTCTACAGATCCCAAATTAAGTCAGGTGAAGTCCCTGGGGACTGGAAGAAGGGAAACATTGTGCACATCTTTAAAAAGGGTAGAAAGGAGGACCCGGGGAACTACCGACCTGTCAGCCTCACCTCTGTGCTGGGAAGGTCGTGGAACAGATCCTCTTACAAACTGTGCTAAGGCACATGGAGGACAGGGAGGTGCTCCAGGGAAGCCAGCATGGCTTCACCAAGGGCAAGTCCTGCCTGACCAACCTAGTGGCCTTCTGTGATGGCGTGACTGCATCAGTAGACAAGGGAAGAGCTACTGATGTCATCTATGTAAGGCCTTCGACACAGTCCCCCGCAGCATTCTTCTCTCTGAACTGAAGAGATATGGATGTGATGGGTGGACTGTTCGGTGGATAAGGAACTGGCTGGATGGTCACATCCAGAGGGTAGTGGTGAATGGCTCGGTGTCCAGATGGAGACCAGTGACAAGTGGTGTCCCTCAGGGGTCCATACTGGGACCAGTACTGTTTAATATCTTCATCAATGACATAGACAGTGGGATCGAGCCCACCCTCAGCAAGTTTGCAGGTGACACCAAGCTGAGCGGTGCAGCTGACACACCTGAGGGACGGGATGCCATCCTGTGAGACCTGCACAGGCTGGAGAGGTGGGCCTGTGAGAGCATCATGGGGTTCAACAAGGCCAAGTGCAAGGTCCTGCACCTGGGTCGGGGCAGCCCCCGGTATCAATACAGGCTGGGGGATGGAGGGATGGAGAGCAGCCCTGCGGAGAAGGACTTGGGGGTGCTGGTGAGCGAAAAGCTGGGCATGAGCCAGCAATGTGCGCTGGCAGCCCAGACAGCCAGCCGTGCCCTGGGCTGCATCCCCAGCAGCGTGGGCAGCAGGGCGAGGGAGGGGATTCTGCCCCTCTGCCCCGCTCGGGTGAGACCCCCCTGCAGTGCCGCGTCCAGCTCTGGAGCCCCCAGCACAGACAGGACATGGACCTGCTGGAGCGGGGCCAGAGGAGGCCACGGAGGTGATCAGGGGCTGGAGCACCTCTGCTGTGGAGACAGGCTGAGAGAGCTGGGGGTGTTCAGCCTGGAGAAGAGAAGGCTGCGGGGAGACCTTATTGCAGCCTTCCAGTGCTTAAAGGGGGACTGTAGGAGAGATGGGGACGATCTCTTTAGCAAGGCCTGGTGTGACAGGACAAGGGGTAATGGTTTAAACTAAAGGAGGGTATGTTTAGACTGGGTATAAGGAAGATATTTTTTACAGTGAGGGTGGTGAGACCCTGGCCCAGGTTGCCCAGAGAGGTGGTCGATGCCCCATCCCTGGAGACATCCCAGCTCACTGCAGGGGGTTGGACTAGATGGGCTCTAAAGTCCCTTCCAACCCAAACCGTTCTATGATTCTACGATTCTACTTTTTCTTTTTACCGGACTCCAATTCAGGAAAGTATTTACTATTGGATTTCATGCGGACTAAATAACCTTTGTTCTAATGTGTCAGTTTAAAATAACCCTAAGCATCATCCCCACAAACATACCTTCTAAGTGTACCCTTGCTCTGCAACCCCTGTTCACTTTTTTTCACAGGCAACTCTTGGGTCACAGAAACCTTTTATTTCAGTACATTTTCTGAGAAGGCTGAACATTTGCATAGTTATTTGAATAGATGGAGAAAAAATCTCCATTGCACAGCACAAGCAAAACTACTTTTCTTTTTACTGCTTATTTTATTATACTATATAATTCAGAAACAGCACAAAGAGGGATTATTGTAAGAAATTGTCCTGGTTTCAGCTGAGATAGAGTTAATTTTCTTCGCAGTAGCTGGTATGGGGCTGTGGTTTGGATCTGTGCTGAAGCAGTGGTGATAATGCAGAGATGTTTTAGTTGTTGCTCAGCAGCGCTTACACCAGTCAAGGGCTGTTTCAGCTCCCCGTGCTGTGCCGGGGGCACGGGAAGCTGGGAGGGGACACGGCCGGGACAGTGACCCCAACTGACCCAAGGGATGTCCCACACCGTATGGTGTCATGCTCGGTGTATAGAGCTGGGGGAAGAAGAAGGAAGTGGGGGACATTGGGAGTGATGGCGTTTGTCTTCCCAAGGAACCGTTACGCGTGATGGAGCCCTGCTTTCCTGGAGACGGCTGAACACCCGCCTGCCCATGGGGAGCAGTGAATGAATGCCTTGTTTTGCTTTGCTTGCGTGCGCGGCTCTTTCTTTCCCTATTAAACTGTCTTTATCTCAACCCATGAGTTTCCTCACTTTTACTCTTCCGATTCTCTCCCCCATCCCACCGGGGGGGAGTGAGCGAGCGGCTGCGTGGGGCTTGGCTGCTGACTGGGGCTAAACCACGACAGAAAGTCATAGAGAAGAAATCTAAAATACAGGGCCAGATTTGGTACTGACACTAAGTATAGAGCCACTGATAACTGAAGAGCTTCTTAATAATTTAAGATTAAGAAAAATCTCCTCTAAGTGATGTAGAAACATGAAAGAAGGAAAGAAAAAATAATTAAGAAGTGGAAATAAATCCAAAGTCAAATAAATGAGTCAACTGAAAAGTGTAAGTGAATCGTTAGGATTATGAAGCAATCTTTATTGAATTATTTGCCATTTACTTGGCAATGTCACAGCAAGCAAACTTTGCCAACCTAAATGGAACTATATCAGTTGTTTGCATCCACCCTAAGGCTGAGCTGGAAGCCAGCAACCCCTGCCCTACACGTTATAAAGAAGCAGTACTTGACTACCTGCTATGTCCTCTTCTACATCGCTATCTGATGGGCCCTCTTCATGGTTTATAAAACCAGATTTAGCTTTCTGAGAATGAGAATAGAGAGGACTGAAGTGAAACCCACAGAAAATTATTTATATATAGCACACTTTCTTTGTTTTTATCTTGGCATTTTTGTAACAGGAGAAAGAAACTTTTCTATGTTTATAAAACCTACTGTAGCATGTATTCTGAAAGAACAAAAGCAGGATAGCTGTACTTGAAATAAATTAATTTAGAGTATATTTTCTGAAGAGATCAGACAAAACCTTTGTGGGAGGAAAAAAAGGATATTCAGTTAGTATTGAGTAGGTGAACACAGGGCAATGAATGAGTAGTTGAGGGGCTTTTTTATTGAAGACTGCAATAACACTCGTCATTTTATGAGATACATATATAATGTATATTAACATATATGTAAAAATGTTATGTTTTATATAAAATGTATACATTTACATATACACACATGCATTCAGAGGCATAGATATACAGATACCCAGTCTGTATTCTACCCATGGCGGATTTCAGGAAGTGAAAATAGCATGTTTTTTTAATACCTCTACCCATTTTTAGGCTAAGTCCATTCCCAAAGCTGATCCACCGCTATAAGAAAATCAAATTTATGTGAGAGATATGACTGTCCCTTTGTACAACACTGACAAGATTGCTGGGCTATTTCTTCAGTTCTGAAAGCAAATGTCACAGGCATGAAAACAAAAGCCAGTTATAGCAAGAGTTCCTTTGGCTAGTGTTAAAAGCAACCAGTATAAAACTGAGACTTGAAAAGCTTTTAAACCACCTTTCTGAAATGCCGTGTATATCAATTCGCTCATTATTAAGTGCATCCCAGTTCACACCAGATGCAGCAAGACAAGCAGCTGGTCATGCAGTTCTAACGTCTAAGCTAGAAACACTCCTTTCTTCCTACTCAAAATCATTAAGTTAAAAGAGAAAATAAAAATAATCCAGTAACAAAGGCAACCGGCAAGATAAAAGCCAGAACAGACTAAACACTTCTGAATACATCCTAGTTTAGATTAAAGGCCAATGAAATAGGGAACCCAGCCCCATATAGATTTACCTGGCTGAGCTTGTGAAATGTCAGTGTAACAGACCATTGTTGGAAAGATAAGCAGGTCTGAATTGGAACCCTTAACAATGAGAACTTTGTTAGAAAAGTTTTCTATTCTATACGTATTTATTAGCTGCCATTCACTTCATTTAGTAACAACATTTTGTCCTGGATTCTTGTCTGATGTCATAAGAGCCTTGTCAGTTTATTCTATTCTAATTAGTCTATATTTTAAACTATGCTTTGAGCAAAATAAATCTAACTATACCTTGGTTTTTTAACTGAAAAAAGCTTCACCCAAGTTCCCAGCTAGCACTTGTTGCCAGGTACAATGAAGCATAGAAAGTGAATGCAGTGGACTTTTCCAGATGGTGAATAAGTTTTTTAGTGACAGTCATCAGTGAAATCTCCACAGTACTTCAAAGCCTGTATGGAAAGCACTGGGTGTTTGTGTCAGGAAGAATAGGTATTAGATCTCATTATTCCTAGTAAAACCACTGGAAAGGCATAAAGGGCGCACTTTGAGTCAGCCCTAAATAAAGGCAGAAAATCTCTTCTTACAACAAATTTGTATTCGGTCTGTGCAGCAGGATATAAAGTGACCCGGGTAAACTATTGTGTCCGTTTGCCAAAAACATACATTTCTTTTACGCTTTTGTTGGGGAATTGCTTGGAGGAGGCAGGTGTATTCCCCAAGCAGCATATATTATGGCTTTGAAAACAAAGGATTCTTTCTGCAGGATGATGCAGCCCAAACTATGAATTGTTTGCCTAGCCATTTAAAGCAAATAAAAATAGGGAAGAGGTTTATTACAACATCTACTGTAAAGTACTACAACAGTAAAGAAGCCAAGACAGACATTACCCATATAAAGGCACGTCATCCAACAGGACAATTGTATTCAAGAGGGAAAACTAACTGATTAAAAGTATTGTTTTGCCCTGAAATGAGACCTATGGAAGGACACTGGTTCCTTCGCAATGTAGTTGCCTCTGAAAACTTACTGGGGTCAAAATAAGTGTGTATTCTGTTATACCTGTAAATCCAAGACAGGTAAGGGCACGAACACACCTGCTTCTACTCCAGCTCCAGCCAAAGAGATCAGAGATCTCTTAAGGTCTCAAAACAGGGCTCACATGAGTTTTAACAGGTGCATATGGCTTTTTCTGGTCCTCTGGATTGGGGTGTGTTTCATCAAGAAAACGGTATACGTGAGTAGGTTTCTGTTCCTGCTCGTATCTTAACAATACTCTTTTCGGTTCTAGGTGCTTACTGTTGTACAACTCCCATCACAGCTACTATGAGTAAGCAGCTACTATGAACAGTGAAATCTGGGATACAGAAACATTAATACAGTCAATAAAGTGGGAGAGAGTAGATGAAGAGAAGTCTGGCACACTTGTTTTTATTTTTTTTTATTTTTTTGCAATCCAGGATGTGTCCTTGGAAGTGATAGTGAAACACTGTCTTGTTCACATCCCATAGTCTTTTCCCCTGAAAACACTACCTGTTTGATCCAAAATGCAGACAGTAATAGAATAATCAGTATGCACATGGAATAATCAGTGTGCATCAGGCATTATTCGCATTTCTGTAGTAAGTCAGATATTATGTATAGCTGCCCACATTTGTTGTCCATAATGCTTACACTGATGTTGCTCAGATCATAGATAGTATTAAAGTAGGTAGATGATCACTTTCTTCCCTTTTCCATATCTTCTAGATTTGTTCATGGCATTTTGCACACCTTTAGCTTCTGGAAGTCCTTGCTGCTATGAGTTATTATTTACACCGACGTCTGAACTTCCAAAAGCATCCTACAATTTTTGATGGATGTCAGAAGGAACTTATTTTTTTTTAATTAATGGACATTTGTGAAAATTTTGGCCTGGTTATAGAGATGGTGTATACAGCATTGCTGTCTGAGGGTTTTCAGACATTATCATTAACAGGTGGCACAGCCTCAGAAGTAATCTTCTGTTCTACATATGCATGCCTTTCTCTGGAACTTCACCAGTGACAGGATTCAGTGACGTCCTCATCATTCCTGCTATAAAATTTTGCTCAAAGAAAACAGAAGTTAGACAAATGAATAGTAGGTTGGCTAGCTTAACTTTATCTATTTCCATGCAACCTGGTTCGTTACAATCACTGTGTCCTATGAGCTTTAGGTGACAAAGCTTTTAGGTACTGATAAAATGTTTCATTACATCAACTTTCATAGCTGGAACCTGTTGAAAAATTTTCAGGTATATCAGGCTGATAAGCCTGGGACTTAGTGTTCATGTTTACAAGCCAGACCACTTAAGATAGCATATTTAACATTTCCAACTATGAAACATCTTCAGTCATTATCTATACCATACACTAATGTATGATTCATACCATGTCTCAACACAATAGAAATGTATGGGTTATCACTGCATGCTGTTGCACTCCACTTTTTAAACAATAGTAGTGAGTAGGTTTATTTAAATCAAGATCATTTAAATCAGTGACTTAAGTCAATAACTTAAATCACATTTATGTAAATTACTGATTGGGTTTTATTTTATTTTTAACATAAACTTCATCAAGTGTGACAGCCTTGGTAAAAATCTGCTCAGAACTCAATTTCCATATTTTCCTAGTAGGAAAACTCAAAATGTGAAATCTTAAAAATCTTGAAAGCTGGTTAACAACAGTAAAAAATATTTACAGGTAATGAGTACTATAGTTCTTTGGAAAATATAATACTTTGAAGTGTCAAGAAAACAGCAACAGCCTTGTAAAAATCTAGTAACTGTAATTACCATTTTTGGCCTCTCTCAATTAGGCATGAAAAATTAATGATTTATTTTTTTTAACCACACAGTACTTCCTGGACATAACACAACGCAACATCTTCTGCCACCTCTTTGACACTCCCTGTGGTTATCCAGTCCCATGTTTTATTAGCTCCTTCTAAGTATCTGGAGTTGGAAAGCTTATGCCTTCAGCTCCAATCTGTACGTCCAGAGCTAACATGCCCTTTTTTTTTTTCTTAGCAAGAAGAAGTACAAAGGTTTTTCAGGAGCAGCAGTTGAAAGTCTCTTTTCTCACTCTGGCTGCTCTTACAGCAAGTGGTTGCCCAGTCAGGGCTAGCATGACAGGAATAATCTGCAAAGAGGACATGTCTTATTAAAGTTATGGCCACCCACTTTGCTCCCTTACTCTATCTGGCTTCCCACACATCTTGCCTGTCAATCCTTTATTGTGCTAACAGGAATAAATGAGAAGCAAACATGAAGTGGCAGACATAGCATTTCCTTCTCACCATAGGAGTAATAAAAATTGAATTTTCAGAGCTGGAACCAACTGAAGATCCCCATTATTAAGTTTGCAATTGATTTTTACAGGGACTGCAATGGGAGGTTGAAATTCACGTTTCCCTTAAAAGCCTATGATAGGTTTGTCCTGAGGCACTGGTCACCATTCGTGTTTTTTTATGAGGTGCAGAAGGACAATTTTCTGCTGCTTTTGGTTTCCCTGGTTACTTAATCAAGTTACTTCTTGAATTTAACTTTTTATGGTTCGTGGCATCACATTACACAAGCACAAGCTATTATTGACGCACCACAGCCTTATGCCTCTGAGAACAACAAGTAGAAAGAAAAAACCCTTTTGATGTAGCAGTTGCTGAAAATTCCTCCTGAGGTCACTCATCTGAAGAATACCTCTCCATTTCCAGCAAAGAAAGATTTGTCAAAGGATATTTTTAAAGCCTTGGCATAGTTTCTATGTAAATATTAATTTGTGGATCCTACAAAAGCAAGTGCAGCACTAACTTTTCACTTGCTAATGTTGAGTAATCCGGTGTGTCGGCACCAGTTGCAGAGACTTCTAGAAATTTGCACACACTGGATTCAGTACATTTCCCCCCCCCTATAGCTCAGCAATACCATGGCCTTCCAAAAATTTTCACAGTGAAGCTATGAAAAGTAGAACTTGTAGCAGGCATCCACATCTGGATTTTCTCAAAGTAATTGCACGTAAACGGACCAGGGGGAGAGTATTTAATGACAAAGCAGGGAAAGTAAGCATTCAGCTTAGGTACTTGAAACAAGCATGCAATAATAAGCAGCAGTCTGCCTACCTCCAGCTGTAGATTTAAAAGGAAGGATTTAAGGAGTACACCTAGTCTTCTGTACACTGGCACAATGCATATATGCGTATAAATATGTATATACACACCCACGCACATATAGAAGTCCATTAGACTGTGAAGCCTGCATGAGCAACCAGCCCAGCAAAACTGACATCCCACTTTCAAAGTAGCGCAAGTGCATAGGAAAAAATGCATTGTAGCTGTATGCTCTCAGATGTAAAACTCAGCGATAGATACATCAAATCTGAATACCAGGGATATCGTATAGGGATGGCAAATAGCAAGGGCCTGTTAGGCTGACCTTGCAAATAGAGCTATGAGGGTGGGAGGCAAGTGTCAGAGGGCTTCTGCATCCATGATGAGGTGGCACCTCTTCGCTGTTTCTGGCTTTACGGGCTGAGATGTGAAGGACTGTGGGTGGTTTCAGAACATACAACCCCACGACAGCAGCAGTAAGAGCTTTAATGAGAGAAATATCAAGTGCCTTTGACACCATTAGTGAAATTATGATAAAAATAGTATTAGGTCATGCAAATCTGTAGAGAACAATATTATTTGTACTCAGTTGAAGTAACCAATGAACTGTTTGGTTTCAGCTGTTTGGTTTGTTTCAACTGTGATGATTAAAATAGACAAAGATATAATTGTTAATACTGTGCATTAGGCATCCTTTCAAGCCACAAATGTGCACCCCTATTTCTAACATTTCCAAAGGGGCAGAACTGAAATTATGGATTTAGGTGCCTGCCTTTTGGTGGCCGGTTTTGGAAATGACAAAAGACTCACCCAAGGTCACACAAGTAATTTGTGGTGGAGCTCAGACTAGACCCAGGATGATTTGATACCTTACAGTGCGTCACTTCCGCAACTGTTTTACTGGGGTCACAATGTAAAAAAACTATTTTTTTTTGCATTTTTGTTTGTTTGTTTTTTTGTCAGTTGTAAGAATGTGGAGCTACCCTGCCTTCTGTCAGGAGAGGAGAAGATTGTTGCTACTTAAAAATTGCTAATGAAAAAGGAATGGGTCTTTAAGAAGTCATAAAGGACTTTCTCAAACAGTTTTCACATTTAAACAAGGTAACTTAGTTAATAACTTTATTCTGAACCTAGCTTATCCTTCTAACCTGTTCTCTTGAGAGAACAGCTTCACCAGATTGCCAAATCACTGCATATAAATATGCATATCAGATCTGAATAATATCTCCAGTTCAAAAACAAAGACACATTTTCTTTCCTTGAGCATTTAATGCATTTTTCCTAAATAAGAAACATCCTCTTAATATACTGTTAGACTGTGTTTGGGATTTGTTGGGCTGTTGGTTTGTTTGGTTTTTTTTTTATTTTGAAGGCTACTAATACATGCCTGACCTCAAAAGAATATTTTCTTTAATTAGAAAATGCTCCTAGCTAGAGATGTCAAGCCCTAGTTTCAAATAAGAAATGTGTAGTTAAACAACCCAAAGAGGAAAATCTCTTAATCCATAACTCTAATCATATCAGATATTTTATATAACCAAATATGTACTTAAACCAAATCGCTGTCCAATTCAAGGAATACCGAATAATTTACTTGAAGTGAACCTATAAATAACAGTCTGACTGCCATATTTTAGCC
>VZTV01018239.1:14105-35483 GCA_013400875.1 Anhinga rufa | reverse complement strand
AAAAAAAAAAGCTTCATGCGTTTTGCCAGTAAATTTCTTAGAGTGCACTGTAATTGTTTTGGATTTACATTATAATTAAATGTAGAATAACAAAGAGGTAGATGTCTTTTTCACTACTGCTATAGGGGATACTTACTAAATATCTCTGTTTGGTTAATGCTCATTGAAGTATCACTTTCACATATGGAAATTTCTCTCTTCTTAGCTTTAGACTGTAAGCAAAAGAAGTCAAGGTCAAGATCTGGAAGCAAGAAAAAAATGCTGCCATTACCTCATAGTGCTGATGAAGTTTACATACTCAGATGCAGGTACATAGGGTTATTTTAATTGAAAAAACACATTCTTAAGAACTTGCTAATTTTAGTCATAAGAAAATTTAAGATTGTGTCTGTAAATGTATATGTGATTAAATTGAATAATGGGGGGGGAAGCCATTGCCTGTTTTCATTAATTTGAACAAGCAGACTTGAATCAGTCATACTCAGGTATTGGGTTGCCAGCTGTTTCTCTAGCCAATGTCTTATTGGTCATGTCTGAGTAATATTCTGTCCTTCAAAAGAAACCTTACAACAGAACAACAGAATGTTATTGCTAGTGTGAAAAATGTAAGTGTGTAAGTTGTATAAACTGCAGGGGGATTTGTGCTCAGCGTTACTGTAAATGAACTCAATTGCTAAGGTTTACAGCTAATGTACGTAGAGGCAAACTTGAAGAAAATTAAGGCTTTCCACTTAATGTCTTTATTTTATAATTTTTCAGTAGAGCTAGATATATCTTGATGGAATAATTCTAATATTTGCATAGGTTTTGTGGTCTGGTCTTTCGAGGACCTTTGTCTGTTCAAGAAGACTGGATAAAGCACTTGCAGCGACACATTGTCAACGCAAATCTTCCACGGACTGGAGCTGGCATGGTTGAAGTCACATCACTACTTAAAAAGCCTGCTTCAATTACTGAAACTTCATTTTCTTTACTGATGGCAGAAGCAGCATCATAGAACAAGGAAACAGTTTAAATTTTAATTGGATGTAAATTTGAAATACTTTGTCATTTTTTAAAATAAATTGCTACACTAAATTATGTTTATAAATGCTAAAGACAAAAATAGAGGAAGTGGATTACAGTAACATCAAAATAAATTGAATACTTAACAGTTACAGTAAGTAGTCTTTATATTTTATATAGGGTGGAAGATGTGTTTTTAAGGTTTATTATGTTTTTGTCAGTTACTGTGTTCACTATCGATACAAGACCATTACATGTATGGCAGCCATTTTTAAATTGTTGCACATGGGTACTTAAAAGACAGATTTTAATAAAACAAAGAAACCGTGTTCTCTTCAGTGTTACCCAAATCAAGGCTCTGTTTATTCCAAAAAGAATTACATAGTAAAATAAGATATTATTATATTTTGTTTGTATGTATGTAGTGTTTTGTATAATACCAAGAACTGCTAATACAATTTACTCAACTTAGGGCATTAAATATCATGTACTTCATAGTTCAAGAGACTGTTTCATTCAAATAGGGCAATTAGTACTATTCTATCTAGGTGTGTTAAGTGTTTTTTTTAAATCACATGAGGCTTTTTGTACTAAAAAGTGGAGGGAAACTTGTTTAAACAAATTTCTAAGAGAAATATGTACATAATACTGGAAATTTGTGGTAAGGAAATATTCTTTACTTCAGTTGCATTTCTCACTGACAATAAAGCGGTGCATCCATGCTACCTCCTACTTGTCAACAAAGATGGTATTTACCCTTATGTTTTTGTATCATAGTAGATTCGATCCAACTTTCTTTATTACAAAGCATCTTTTTTTTTTAACAAGTTTGTTTCTTTCTGATGATCTACTTAAAGTCTGACTCGCTTACAGAAGTTTGCCTCTCTACTATTTTATTTAACACTGTAGAAATGTACTAATAAGCATTGCTCACTACACGGTTAGAGTAGACTTTTCATTTATAATTCTGTTTAAAAGATTGATCATTTTAGAAAATTCGAACACGGATTGAAATGTTTCTACATATGAAGAGAATGTTTACAACTTAAATTTTAGAGCTTGTTTTGGATGTGATTATATGTATGAAAACTGTAACACTATGCTCATGCTAAGGACCTACTTACAGAATTACTGAAATAAATGTGCTGTGAGGATGGAAATATGGTGCAGGTGTCTTGGTCATGATAATTGTGTTTGTTCATTTAAACTGTCTTCAGAACATGATTTTTTGTTTAAATCAAATCAGATTCCTCTACAAATCAATTTTGTATGCAAGTAACATTTCATTTTACTCATATAGGGTAACAGATACTGTAGTTAAGCCAAGGATATGCATTGATATTTTCTTTATATGTAAATAAAGTTAAAAGCAGTTAAAACAAGAGGAGTATTTTGGTAGAGTATATACATACCTCACTGCCAGTGAAATTGCTTTCCTATGGTATATCTCCTTACCAGAAAAATCTCTAAATAAAAGGTTTAAAGAAAATCTAAATGTCTATAATGTGAAGCATTTATTTGCATTGTGTGAATTAAGTTTGTGAAATGGATTTGTCTTGCTTGGGATTAGAATCTTCTCATGATCTTAAGAAAAAGTACATTTACTTGCAATAAACGGACTTGTTCCCAGACGCATTACATTTCATTGGTTGAAAATACGAATAAACGTCTGCCTTCCTCTGCCTGCGCAGCTCAGAGTTAGCACACGAGGCTCGTTAAGGGTCTGATAAAATAGATGGGCTAAAAACGCACAGCTCTGCAGGACAGAGTCCTGAGACGGGGCCATCCTAGCTCTGTCAAGGCTAGCATTAAATTAGTGCTAGCGGTGTTTTACTGTGCATGTTGCTACAGATAACTTAAGCTTTATTGTCAAAATTTCCCCCCCCTTTTTTTTTAAACTGGAAAATCTCCATCAGTACATTTAAAGGCTGGAGGAAAAAAAATACTTGAGAGATTTTAGGAAAGATAACTGGGATGGTGAAGTGTATTCCAGACAAATTATGTGTATGCAGACTAAGGAATTTCTAAATTTGTGGATGATTGTGGGAATTTTTTTATCCGCTGTGAAAATGGAAGATTTACAGCAATGTGTTGAAACAGAATAGAGGGAAGTGATGAAATCGCCGTGAATGTTTATAATGCTTTAATAGAGTGCTTGTTTACCCTTCTCACCAAAAAAAGGTGCTTGTGAGAGCACCATATTTTGTGGCTGTTTAACAGATGAAAAAATCGAAGTGCAAATGATATTTATCTAGTATTGTTAAGAATGCTTGTAAGGTGAAGCCATACTGCGCGGAATTTAGCAGTAGCAAAAAACTGTTAGGTTCACAATAATGAAAAAAAATTAATTCATTCTATTAATTCATTAAACCCCAATAGCGAGCTGCTTTATGTACCACTAAAATGCAGGGCTGTGTCTGAAGAGCAGGGAGCTCTGGGCCTGATAATTTCCAAACTGAGATTCTTTTGATAAGGAGCAGCCGTGTTTCGTGGCAGGCTTTCTGAGTGGGTGCGCTGGCGCTGCGTGCCCGGCTTGCATCAGACCCTTGACAAGATAGTTTGAAATATATACAGAAGTTCTAGAACTTTTCTGATTATTAAATTAATTGCATATATGGTTGATATGGACTGTTTGGGGTTTTTTAAATAATAAAAAAGTACCCTTTAAGCTTCCTTTTAGCCTCTAGTCCTCAAGTGGGGCTATGAGTTTTCTTGGTTTCTGTTGTCTGGAAATACGGATCTTCTGTCACTACCTACAAGGAGATATAAATGCCCCTTTCCAGGGTTACAGGGATTCTAAATAATCTGGAAACCAGTCACTTTATTATATGAATCTCATGTTTTGAGATGTGCGGCTCGAGAGGCTCTGTGGCAGCTGTGCCGAAGAGCTGGACTTCCAGAATTACGCATATAAACACGAGTGTTAGTCTGTTCATGGTGGCTAGATTGCTTCGGGCTAAAGGCTGCAGTGGCGTAGTGATTTTTGTTTGGTTGGCTTTGGTTCCTTATCACAATCTTACGTGTTTCTGGAGCTACCCTAGTTTTTGGTAAAGCTCTCTTGAGTAGTAGCCTCTGGAAAGTTACACAGGGATTTCCAGAATGCTTAGAGAAGCTTGGGAATTTGTGGAAGACCACCCCCCACGTTTTGCAAGATGATTGCTTATGTCCCCTAGTCCCAGTGATATTTCTAAAAAGCTCTAGTCTGCATTGCTTGAAAAGGGGTTTCCACTGGCAAGGTGATTTCAAAGTTGCCCGTGGGTAGCCGCTGCCAAGCGGTAGTGTGTTCAGGCTGTGCGCGTGGGGAAACGGGAGGTGGAGCCAAGCGGATGACAAGTGTTGGCCCACAAAGATCCCTGGGCGCTTACTCCCGTTTGCCGTGTACTGCTTTATAAGGATTGCGTGAATTGTATTAGGTGGACTGCTCCCATGAGCCAGGGCGGTCCCGCTCCGCCCGCAGATCCAACTTCTCCGTCCTCAGGGCTCACCTTCCCCAGCCGGGAGATGAGCTGCTGACTCAAAGCGCAGACCAGACAGTGGCGAGCACCTAACGTGCCGAGAGCGGGGACTGTAGCAGCGGGGGTTTATGTCCTGGGCCAGACTTGTGTTTGAGCTGTGTGCCTGTTCAAAGTCCTACCTTTTCAGCCACACTCAGGGAAATCACCGAGGTCTTTGAGGTAAGTGGATCACGGGAGGAACGCGAGTGATGGATTGGGCTCAGAGAAGCGCATCCGCCCAAAGTTTCGGAAGGTCAGTGTCGCGGGACTGAGACGGGAGATGTGTTCCTGCGACGCTGTTTTGACAGCAGTGCTTTTCCTGGGCCAGTTGTGGTTCTGGATCACCCTGCACGTCAGTAGTGCTGTAAAGAGGGGTTATTCGTTAAGTCTTCTACCTGATTCTGAAAACCTACAGAAGATAAACGTTGGCTGAACAAATGTGGAAACATGAACAGCGAATAACAAGTACTTGCTTTTAACTAAATGTAAGGGCTGTGAAAGGAGCCTGTTTAGTTGAGCGCTATGGTTAACAGACTTTTCCACTTCATCACAGTAGTTAATGGCCTGGATACTTAAAACACCGGTTTCTTATTAAAAAAAAAATGTTTATATAGTTTGGAATTTGTTTTTTAAAAAACATCTTTTTAGGGTGGTTCTTAGTTATAAAAGCTGACTGCATTATGATTTCAGATATTTCAATCCACCGTGCTTTGTAGGTGCTGTTGCCTGATACATGGGTAGCAATTTCAATGTAATGGAAATATTTTGGCCGTAGTGCCAGGTCTGTAATCTCTTGCAATAAAATGTTCCTTTTTAACACCGCAGGCTCCGTGGTGTTCTTCCCGTTGCTCGGAGGTGAGCTGCACGGCACGCGTCGCTTAGCCGGGGACTTCCACCCTAACCGGGATAGTTGCACGGCGAGGCAAAGAGGGCAGTTTTGCTGGCTGTAGCCCTCTGAAAATTCAGAGGTGAGGCAGGGAGAGGGTACTTACATTCCAGTACTGGAGACCAAGGGTGAGGATTGGTGGTGGAGGGACCACCGCCAGAGCCAGGGGCCCGAATCTGAAGCCAAACGCAAGTAACAACAGCTCTCGTCTGCGCGTATCCTCCCGCTTCTCGCTCTGCACAGTCTAGTTTTGCCGATGCTTTCTTTCCCAGTTAGAAGTGGGTTTTCTCTGGCACTAGCTGCGCAGTGGCTTCCACGTATACCTGGACCCAGAGTACTCCGAAAAACCCAGTCTGCCTGGTGCTCCTGCGGGGTGAAAGGATTCATTGCCATGCTACAACCATTCACCCACGCCCTGTAAGAACGAAAATGCGGCGGTTGATCAAATTTAGCATAAAAAAGTGTTGGGGGTTTGGGGGTTTTAAACAAGGACTGGAGGGGGGGGTCCCCTCCACGCTGTCTTGCTAGAGTTGGTCCTCTGGCACTGCTCATTCTCATTTCTAGTTGCAGTAGAAATATTCTACTCTAGAAATAGTTCTATAAGCTGATAAACTTGTATTTAAAAAAGCAGAAGAAATCCTCCCAACCTCCGTGCCATATTCCCCTACTGAGATTGGAACGTAAGTCAGATAACAGCCTTTTTATAAAACTTAGTAACACTCAAGTGCATTGAGTAGAAAAACCTTGTGGTCCGAGTAGCTGGGGCCTGGCAGCAGTGGCGTGGCCGCGGTGCTTTCCCGTCGGGGAGGCGGTTCTGGCTGCCTTAGCTCGAGTGCAGGGAGCTCCGGTGTGCCAGAACCGGAGGTGGAGGGGTCATGCGGCGTGTCGCTGGTTACGAAGGTGGTTTGCACGTGGTGTCTGAAGACTGACGTGCTCTTATTTTGGCTAGAAATAAAAGCTGGAATAAGCGCATCCCTGTTAGGGACGCTCTTCTCTAGGTGGAGGCAAAGCTTGGTACAAAAGCCCTGAAAGACCTTTCTTGTGCGGGCTCTGCAGACTTTTTTTACTACAACTAAAACCCAAGCAAATAGCATCCTTGGTAACTGTGAGCCCAGAGACCTCAAAATTACAGCTTTTGCTGTCCAATGCGGGAACAAAGGGAGCCCTGGAGCCCTCTCCCAGCTTCCAAAGTGGTTGTGCTATCCATGTTGTATAAATAGTAACACTATTGGGCTTTCTACCCTATTCTTTCACTTAAAAGTACACTTTTTAACTCAAGAGCTGAGGTTACCTACCAAGTGACGATGAGAATTCCTCTGCTTTTGTGTCAAGAGACTGGCAACACAAAACGTGCTTACATGACATTTATGGTGAATGCTCCTAAATATCATCTACCGCTTTTAAAAAAAAAATCAGGTTTTGGAAACTCTGGAAACTTCACATGCTTAAACATTTGATTACGTATCTTTAAGCCAGCAGCAGTTGTGAATCATGTTTGTAGCTTTCTCTGAAACTCATCCAAATCCATCCTCGCTGCTGTAGCAACAAACGCTGAAGCTCCGAATCCCATTGTGCCCTTTGAAACGGCTTCAGGAAAGAAGTGACTGATGAAGCAGAATGCAAGCTAATGCCATTAACCTGTGTTTTAACCAAATAAGGAATCGCGTGTCACCCAGGTACAAGTCTTGCTGACAAGAAATAATTCTTTCATCTGTCTCTTCCCAGAAAAAAAAAAATTGTGTGAAAGTAGGAGACAGAAAATAGCCTTATTTGGATAAAGAAATGGGGGGGGGGGAATATTTTTAAAAACAAACAAAACCCCATAGGTTGAAACAGAAACTACAAACGGGGGGAGACAGTATAAGCCTGAGGTTGACACTTGCTTTGTAGTCTCTGAAATCCAGCTGATGGCTGCGCTTGCTGTGCCGCCAAATCTTCAGGGGTGCGTTTGGGTTCCTGGC
The DNA here is from genome assembly GCA_013400875.1 of Anhinga rufa. Lineage (NCBI taxonomy): Eukaryota > Metazoa > Chordata > Aves > Suliformes > Anhingidae > Anhinga > Anhinga rufa. Next base: position 28,137 of record VZTV01018239.1, on the reverse strand, counting down.
GGAGAGGAGGTTAGGGCAAACGTTGTCCTTAGCCGAACAGCCGAGGAATAAGTTGTAACCCCAAACTGCTAAAGAAACAGGCAGCGACAGGAAAAAGAGGTTTTAAATCCAATTTCTTGTGTTGAAAGTCAACCGTACCCATTCCCTTTGCCATCTGGAGTATGTTTACTGATGCTTTTTAAGTGCTGCATATAAATCCATAGACACTTGGTCCTGTCGTGAAGGAGCGTGAGCTGTTCTTCCCACATATGGCCTCGGTCACAAATTTGGTACTGAAATCTGAATTTTCCAGGTTCTGTTCATGTAGGGATTACCGCTCGCTGCCTCCAGAAAATCTCCCCTCTTTACTGTTTGACATCCATCACGTTACAACATTCTCTTCTCATTGAAATAACCTCTGCTACTAAACCCGGTGCTCTCTGACTGCAGCTGGCCACGAGAGCTAACAAACAACCGAAGACCCTGACCCAGAATGTGAGTGTTCTTCCAGGATCCCAAACTCATTTCTTTGCCCTCAGGCCCAGGTTCCCATCTGGGGACAGTACTTAGCCGCGTCTCACCGGGCTGCTCACCTGACCGTTTTCATTATCTTCATTCCTAGCTTGGTTTGTTTTCCCTTTCCTCAGTTTTTGCTTATATCCACATTTGCTTTTTCTTCATTTTTCATCCCTCTTGTTCTTTAGGACTTCATTTTACCGCTGGCTAGCAGTAGTGAAGCTGGGGAGGGAAAGTCCTATAAGCTATACCACTGTGAACACAGAGTATTGCTTAGTACTCTGAAAGCATAGCTAATGGCCTGGTTTCTGATCTTTATGGAGACAGTAGCTGTCTCTACCCAAGTGGTGGAGAGAGGAGGAGGTGTTTAGATTTTAGAGTGACCTTGGAAGAGGAATTACACAGAACAAAAATCCCAACTTACACTGTTGGTACCAACCCAGGACCCTGGCGTTGACTCCGCTGCTGGGAGCTCAGCTCTTGCCTCATGAGCTACCTCACGTAGCGTGAGCCCATCTGGGAGAGTGAACATCTTGTACCACCCTCCTGGTTTGTCTCCATAAAGGTGGGTTGCTGGCTTTGTTTTGTTTTGTTTTGTTTCTTTCTGACAGCCTTTCTGAAACCGCAGAAATATTTGCACATCCAAAGAGGGCAGCGGGGCTGGGGCAGGGTCTGGAGCACAAGTGTGCTGGGGGGCGGCTGAGGGAGCTGGGGGGGCTCAGCCTGGAGAAGAGGAGGCTGAGGGGAGCCCTCATCGCTCTCTGCAGCTGCCTGAGAGGAGGCTGTGGTGAGGGGGGTCGGTCTCTTCTCCCAAGGAACAAGTGATAGGACAAGTAGAAATGGCCTCCAGTTGCTCCAGGGGAGGTTTAGGTTGGATATTAGGGAAAATATCTTCACCGAAAGGGTTGTCAAGCGCTGGAACGGGCTGCCCAGGGAAGTGGTGGAGTCACCATCCCTGGGGGTATTTAAAAGACGTGTAGCTGTGGTGCTCAGGGACGTGGTTTAGTGGTGGGCTTGGCAGTGCCGGGTTAACGGTTGGGTCTGATGATCTTAAAGGTCTTTTCCAACCTAAATGATTCTGTTAGAAAATGGAGCATTTGCTTGAATGATTTTTGTGAACAAGCAGCTTCTTTGCACAAAGGGCAACAGGGATATCTATTAAAAACTGGTAAGACCATATTGGAGGTAAGAATCGCAGCCCATTTACCAGTAAATGACGAATGAGATAGCTAGCACGAAATTCTTAGGAAATTAAACTGTGATTTCAGATTTATAAGTGGAAATCTGCCAAGAGTATCTAAGCAGCCCTCCCCCCTGCCACTGCCAGCAGCAAACAAAATCAGCAACCTGCAGGTTTCTGTAATTTCCTGCAATATGCAGCAGCTGGCACAGAATTTCGTAAAGGGTGGGGAGAAGAGAGGGAAGCCCTGCTTTCCAGTCATTCCTGTGTTAGCACGTGTCGCGTGCTGGGCTGTGGAAGTTATGTGATGCTCCAGACTACGTTTCCATCATGTTACCTTAGCAAGTGAAAGCAGCAGGTATGTTACACGAGAGAATCTACAGCTTAGATGCACACGATCCCTACTGCCGTAGCGTTCAGATTTACAGTGAACAGATCTTTTTTCTTTTTTGAAGCAGTAGGTGCTTATCTTGCTCTCGACTTCCAGATTTCAGACATCTCCACTACTGTAACAGACTGAAAATGGAAATCCTGGCTATCTAGTGCTAGGCACTCAGCTAGTGTCTTGGTCTCAGAGAGATCCCTGAATGGCCAGTGAGAGCTCCCCATCCTCAAGCAGTCAAGGCTGATGTTGAATTTAGGTGCTTTATTTCAGCTTTCTGTCTCTGAGGAATTTGACCAAAGCTGGAAAATCTGTTCTGCTGTTGCTGTTATTACTGTGCAGAGAGAGAAAGCTCTGACCAGTTTGGGATCAAACTAAAAACTGAGCAGTTACTGGAAATCGAACCAGATGTATTCAGAGCTTCAACCGCCTCTTATTCCAGCTGCCAGCAAACGGCAGCACACGCTGCCCGCAGCCAGCGCTAGTATTTGGTGCTGTCACGGGGAGCACGTTTATCGGCAGAGAAAATCTGAGCACTTTCCCTACTTTTTTTGAGCTTTTTTTTTTCCTCTCTCAGTCTCTTTCCCCTGCCCCCAGGAGAGTGTTAATTGTGTCATTTTTTAACTAGAAAGGTTCTCGTTAAAAGTCTGTGTTAATTCTAGAGGGCTTGCAAAGGTGAGATTTCTTGCCCCTCGTTACCCTGCAGATCTGAACTACTTTCCCACCCAAAGGTGGTCTCTGCCCGCACAGGTTAATGAGGCCCATCTCCAGCTCTGTACTGAGGAGTGAAATCAAATGAAATTAAGTATAAGTGTAGCCTTTCACCGCATCAGCGTTTTGCCTTGGTTAAGAGTCAAAATGGTTTTGATCTTACTCAACAGGAAAGCTACGAAACCAGCAAGGCAGTATGAAATGATCGTGTCGTATAAGCGTGGTTAGTGCTGTAATTGGAGAATGGAGAATGGCAAAGCCGTGGCCAAGGGCAGCGGTGGTGCTGTGGGCCGGTGAAATGCATCTCCTTGAAGATATTCTGTTTGAGAAGTTAATAGGTGGAGAACAAGAAATGCAAAATGTGTTATTTTTGAAAGACAAGTGCAGCTGACATCTGGCATGGAAAAACATACTTCAATATCAGGTATTATGTAAGAAAATAACAAAAGTGATTAAACCACTTCAGTGAGCCTTAACGGGTGTATCTGCTGTTTCTAAAAATGCATGCAAACCTGACTATTTTGTTGTCTCTCTTCCACACAAAAACCGGCTTACGCTATAGAATGAGAAATGCCAGATAAAAAGGAGAGAGTTGTCTCACTGCCGTATTTTCATTAGGATTGTGCAAAACGAGTAATTTCCCATAAAACAGGAGGGGGAGGAAGCAAAGGAACCTGCGTGTGCTGCAGCAAGGCTGGTAATTAGAATGTAGCCAGGCAAAATCACAAGGGGGGATGTAATAAAAGAAAGCTTTAATGTGATTTAAATAGCGTGACGGCGTTGCGTTCAGTGGCAGCCCGGTCACCCAGTACAGTGCGACGTCCTCCTCTGCAGAGATGTATTCCTGCAAGAGGCTTCTGCACCGGCCATCTGGCTCGGGCTGCAGGAGCGCAGCGCCGTGAGGGACGCGTAACCCGGTGGGACACGCCAAATTTGCTTTAACGTCGGCACAGCTTCTTCTCGGAACAAAAGCTTGGATATGGCCCTAATTTTACCTTGTGCGGGAGTGTTATCTTAGGGATTAAACCTGAAGGTATAGCGTGTGTTGGACACGTACCTATAAATCTACACGTGCTTTTATTGCTCACAAGCGCGGCAGGTGAGGTGTGGGCTGCGGACAAGCGTTACACTCCTGCTCAAGGAAGTCGGTAAAGGTGTAACATCCACAATTACAGAAGCCCAGCGGAGGCGAGGACTCACGAGCTGGGCTTCCTTTCTCCGTAGCTTCCAGTTGGCAGAGTACTTCTGCTTTTAAGTCCTTTAGAAAGGCACAGGTTTTCCTGTGGCCCGTATTTTAACTCTTTTTCTTCTTTTTTTCTTTCTTTCTTTTTTTTTTTTTTTTTGGTAATTGTCTTGTTTCTTTTAATCAGCGTGTGACTGATGGGGGGTGGTTTATTTGCTTTCACTTCCTGTGCCGCCTCCTAAATGCTCCCCGAGTCTGGCGTGGGTGTGTGTTGCTGTCCTTCATAACGGAGTTATTTACCTTCCGCTGGCCCCCAAACAGCCCGTCGCTAGCAGCAGGCAGGGCAGCTCCTTCGCGAGTCCCAGCCCAAGCCGTTCGCGCCCTTCTGGGAAGCAACTTCTTTGAGAATGCATCTCAGTCACTTCTCTCTCTGCTTTTCTTATCAACCCTTGTCTTGTCTCTGGTGGGAATTGTCCCCTTACATCTCCCTCCCTCTGATAGTACCATGTTTAAAAAAATTGGCTTTTTTTTCCTTGTATGCCATAAATACATAGGCATAAGATTGTTCGTAAGGCTCTATTTGGGCCTCACAGTTTTGTAAGTCGAAATTACGCTGTGAAGTAAATGAGTAACTGGGTACTTTATAGACAAAACAATTCTCTAAACAGTTTCTATAAGTTAAGTATTATTAATTTAAATTTAAATATTTAAATTAAGTAATTTTTTTTCCCCAGAAAGGAGGTGGATTTTGGATTGTTTGCCCATGTAAAGGAAAAACTACAAGGACGAAAGGCCCGATTTAAAGGCAAATGAGATACTGGAGTCGCAGAAATCTCAACACTTCACCTGAACAGAGAGGAATGCCCAAATACGTCAGTAAAGCAGGCGTTAGCTGATGCTGCAGCTCTCTAGAAAGATCTTCACAGCTCTGCTGTGAACGCTCAGTACTGACAAGAGTTATTCCAGCCAAATACATTTGACTTGTGTCTTCTCCTTGCTTGTTCTCGGTGCAAACAAGGCAAAAAGAAGAGATGTTTCCTGCTCTGCTTGGGCTGGTGCAGCAAAAGCTTTCACCGTGTGGAATTTCTGAAGGCCACGAGTCTTGGTCACAAGTGATATCCTGATGATGAAGAAATTTGGGAAGTGAATTGGTCAGACAGGGTCGATGGCCAAAGACCCAGCGATACCTACGCTAAGAGCTACCTATGTGTTCCCTTGTGCTAAGGCAATAGTAGGCGTGAGCAGAGACAAGGACCTGCAGTTCTCCAAGGCTGGCGATGCTGCAGAGCAGAAGGTACACCACCTTGTTTGTCCTCCTCTTTTTTTGCCCCAAATCCTGTTTGTGAAATGAACTATTCTGGAACAAACGTCGAGCCTGGTGGAGTTGAATGGGTGGCCGTGCTGCTGCTGCTGCTTCTGCTGCTCGGGATGTGAGCTTGTTTTCCTCGTTTTAGGTTGTGCTTTTTCCTTTAACCTACGTTTCACTGATTTTATATGTTGATTTTCAAGCATAATGAATACTCTGAAATGAATAGCATCAAGAGAGGAAACAGATTAGCTCTTTAAGTTCTACTGTGTGTGATCTGGAGTAAATGAGAGGGCTGATGCTGAGTGTGTTAGAGCTGCCTGTCTCAGCTGGTGGAGATACTGGCTTTCTGTCTCATCCTTGAGTGTGCAGCTGAGATGTTCGGTTATTTCTGAACAGTCACGTGTCACGCTGGATGTTACTGGTGCTGTTCCTCGAGAAAGTAGGTAGAGAACTACTTTTCAGAAGTTTTCTTTATACTCCAAGAGGATGGAGGCAGGCAACGATACAAATATCAGCTGTGAGAACAAAAAGGGGTAAGCTGGAAAATTGTCAGTGCCGGATAATCAGTCTCCAGGGCGTTGGATTTCTGTTTGTCCTGGGGTGTGTTTAAAAACACATCATCAGGATTAAGGGAAAAACATTTCTTTTCTGTAATATTACAATATAATAACTTCCAGACCTCAAGGTCCTTCCCAACACCTGTGTATGACCAGGGTAAATGAATCATTAAGAGATGATGCAGATACAGTAATTCAGATGCTGTACCTAACAGCTCCCCTGGGACAGAGATTGCATCAAGCAGGCTGATGCAGGTACGGGCGCTATCTGCAACACACTGAGCAACAACTGCAGCAAAACCAGAAAGCAACAGCTGACCACCTATAACTCATTTACTGTGTTCTGCAATAAGCCGTACAGAAAAATTTATGGAACAGATGGGCAAGAAATGTTCATGGCCTTATGTGCCTGCGACTTTTTGTAAACAGATAGAAGTGAATGTATCTCAGAAATTCCTCACTGAGGCTCTTGGGTCATGTAAAAACATAAAATGGGCCTGCTGGAGAGGATTCTTGAACTTTGAAATGAAACCATCATGGATGCGATTAAAAATAATACTTGTCACTTTTACAGATGTAGCATTTGTTCATCTAATACACCTTATAGAAGATCAGGATGCTGTAATTAGGGCATCTGGTGCTCCAAGTGAGACTAAATTAAGAGTGCCCCATATGGGGTTAGGAATAAGGGAGTTCTTAGCAGGGATTGTCACTAGCCAATGAAAGCGTTAACGTTTTACGCTTCGCTTCAACGCAGGATGCCAGTAGGGTCACACTAATGCACTGCCCGTGACTCTGTGGATGGACTCCTAGGCTGTGACCCACCCCGTATCGTGTCAAAACTGCATTGGGCTGACTCTTGGAGACGTAAGGGAGCGGGGCGCAGTGGGGCTTCCCTTCCCTTCTGGGTCAGTTTGCGAGGGCAGCTCGTACTGCAGCACCAGCCCTGCTGCAAGAACGCTGCCCGGCGTTCCCTGGGCCAAGGACGGGTGCGGGCTGGCGAGGGCAGCGGGACGCCGGTAAATCCGCGCCGAGACTCCTCAGCACCCGTGTTGTCTCCTTACTGCAGAGGACTCGTGAGGAACAGATGTAGTTTGTGGCGGGTTTACTGTTGCAGACTAGAGAGGACGGCCGTGCTGGGGCCGTGGGCTTTGAGCCCGCAGCTGGGTGCCCACCCTCCTCGTGCTGGGCCTTGGGTGTCTGCAGGCTGGGGCCGCGTCTCTCGGCGTGAGGGCACCTGAGCTGGTGCGGCTTCCTTTAGCGTTTGCAACTGCTGTGAACCTTCATTACAAAAATAAACCCCCAAACCTTCTTATGATTCAAAATAAGACCTTTGCTTTTTTCATCTCTTGCACAATTTAGGTTTAAAGTGCCATGAGAAGAAAAGCTGTTACTTTTTCTGTACCATTTAACATATTTTGGATTTGATACAAAAATTAAATGACACGATGAGCGTATATACACACACCCCTACATGCCCGTTCACATATGCACAAGACATGCAGATAATTTGCAGTAGTATTTTTCCCACTCACTTAAGCAGGTATAAAAATCCCAGACGTTTATTGCTTTGGAGATGAAGGTCTAAGGTTACCGTGATGGATTGTGATTCATGTTATTCCCCAGAACAAGCCATTCATTCACTCTTTTCATTTCTAACTTTTAGTAACTCCACAGGTTTTTTTTATCCTTTCTAAAATCAGTGCAAAGGAGAGACAAAGCTAATTCTGGAAGCAGTGTTTTCCCTTTATTTGTGCCCAGAGTCACCTCTGCGATGACTGTGCTTGCAGACGCCCTGCTCCTTCCTCCCGCCCCGCCTGTGCCATCTCGTTAGAGTATTAGCTCTTTGAGAAGGGCAGCATCTTAGTTTTGTATCTGCACAGCTTTTGGTACTGGGGGTTTCATTTGAAGTTTCTTCTTGGTAATACAAATAAATAATAATCAGAGCGGTGGTTTGTACCGGGCAACAATAAATGAGCACCACGAAATGGCGCGCCAGGGTGAGACCGGTTACCAGTTACCTGCGGGGAGGAGGGGACAGAAGTTGTCGCAGGGATATTCCTGGCTAGTTTTGTGCCATGATTTAATTCTCATGTGAGAACAGTATCAGAAGATTTATTTCATTTAGTGTATTTGAGACTATTAGCTGCGAGAAGGGAGATACAGTAAATTATATAGTGTACAGAGCGTATAAGCGTGATATGAGAATCCTGTTACTGATGTATGAGAAGAAAAGGCCCGAAGCCCTGTTTTATTATTCTGTAAATATGCTGTGCTAGAGGCTCTTAAAGCAAGATGAAAGTAGAGGGGTTTTTTTAATGTTCATTACAAAGCAGTCCTTCTCACACTTGGACGAGTGAATCCCCTTCTCCGACTGTGACTTCATGTGGCCACTTGTCTGGAGAGTCCCCAGAGGTCAGCCCTAATAAAAGGTTATCAAATACCGAGAAATGATGGACTTCTCGGTAATCAAAGTCTGCTCGTAAGACGTGCCAGATAATTTGTTTGCCTTCTACTAACAATAGAGCAAAAATTGAATAAAGGAAGACGTGCTTTTCAATAGAAATACATAGTAGAAAATAATTTTAAATGGCATTATTAAAATGATGAAGATAATTTAAAAAATTGGCAAAAATGTAGCACTGAGGTGCCAAATTTTCCTAATTAAAAAAAAGACTTCAGCTGATCTCATTGGTGATACGAAAATGATGTATACGAACTGCTGTGTGCAAAGCTATGCAGAAGGATGGACATTTGCCATGTTCAGTGCTATACTCAGCATCGTGCTACTAATTCCTGGGCTAGTGTAAGCTGCTTATTAAACAAATTTTGGTTAAAAGGTATAAAAAAAGATAACAAGACAGTAAATAAGTCCGTATTAGGAAACCCTTCTTAACATCAATCTTTCCTAACATCACAGGCAATTTACAATAGTCAGAATTGATTAGGGGAGTAATTGAAAACTGTAGCAAAATGCGGTTAGGAAAGTGGGAAGAGATTTAGGCTTAGAGAAATATGCTATTTATCTGAACGAGACTTCTTCTTTTTAGCATATTGCTTATTTACTAGGGGAAAGCCCTGACATTAGGATATGTGTCTAGGGAGGAGGACTCACGTACCGCCTCAGGGCATCGATACCCAGATCTGGGATGACCTCGGTGATCTGGTTACGGACGTACCTCAAACCTTTGGGTGTAGTGTATCTGCGGGTCGCCTGACCTGCTGAAACTCCTCCGCCTGGCACGCAGCACCTCCGCACTCGCCGAGCCGCGGGGCAGGGGCAGGGGCAGGGGCAGAGCAGTAACGCTGGGCCCTGGGAGCTGGGCTGTGCCGGGGGGAGATGGGGCACCCGAGCCGCACGCGGTGTCCAGTGCCTGTCCAGGAGGGACCCAGCCGAAAGGAGACAGCAGAGAAGGGACCCCTCCGGCACCGCGGCTCTAACCCTCTCCTCCGAGACGAGAGATGGAGGTTCAAATCCCTCCGGGCAGAGGAGGGATTGAACATGGATCTCCCACATCCTGGGTCACTGCCCTAATTACTGGGTTAGTGGATAAAAAGGGAATGACAGCAGCTGTGGTGAATCCAACCTCTTATTTCCTTTGCGGGCTTTTTTCTTTTTTCTTTTTTTTTTTTTTTCTCTCTTGCAAGTGCCCGAAATGAAACATTTTGGCTGAAACAAAGCACTTTCCTCACGGCAAAATGTATGGGGTTTGTTTTTGCTTCGGCAAAGAAAACTGGAAAATATTATTCCAGGTTGATCTGAACGTGGTCTTTTTGCTCATTTTAGTCTCGTTCAGTCGCTTTACAGCGGAATCAGTTATTTGTACAAACCTATTTGTGTATGTTAAGAACCACGATTTGAGCTTTGTCGGGGGACAGTTGCCGACAAAGTCTCAGCCCGCAGGGGCGTGCTGCGATCGCCCAGCGACGATGACTCCCGGTGCAGCAGAGCTCGCTGAGGCGGTGCGATAGGCTCACGCCTGGGAGCAGACAGGTACCTGTACGCACTATTGACATATTGAACGCTATAAAATACATGTTTACACTGAGGTAGAAACAGTTTTGTAAAGAAGTGGCAGTCTGTATTCCACTGATGCCTTTCACTGAAAACAAGGGGGCGGGCAGCCCCGTAGCGCGTATCTTTGGGAGTGCAGTTAGGTGCAAGTCAGCATGGTCTTTCTCGGGGAAGGGTGACGACTTGGTACGAGCCTTCCAGCGGCACATGACCGTGTTTGGATGGTTTCTTGGTGGCTGGACGAGCCAGCAGGTCATTACAGTACTAAGCGTTAGTTGTTGGTACTCGCTGGAAGGAAGGGAGATGCGCTGTGAGGACGGAGGGTGCCAACGTCTTCAGGCAGAGAGAAGCTGAACCCCGTTGTGAGGTCTCTGCTAAGTGAAAGGGAACTGCGGACAGCTTTGCCATGCTTCTTAAATTTTCAGGGCTGTGTTTCATTGTTGCTACTCATCTGCCAGCTGGGAGCGGGTCACCACAGCCAGCGCAGTTGTAGGAGGCAAACGTACATGGCTACGCTACTTCTATTATTCCCTTCTTTGGGCCATTGTGGATTCCAATATGTCTGTTAATTGTATTTTATAAATGACATAAATGTACATGGAACATTACAACAGGGAAAATATGACAACAGTAATACTACAGAGCATAATCCCTGCCTCAGGAGCTTGCTATCCAAAGGCCTGAACATGTTCGTTGTACTTAGGGAGGGAGTAGTGTGGGGATGTTATCTCTGCTTGGCTTAACACGAGATTTGGGGTTCTGAGAAATGGGTAGGAAGAGGAGCTGAGAGCTGCCTCTCCAGGGACAAGACGTCAGGGTTTGAGCATCACCCACGAGGTTCTGGTGCTCTGAAAAACTCTTCTGCAAGATGGATTTCAGCTCCTCGTTCTAGCTAATGGAAAAAGTTCGGGGGTTTTGTTTTGGATGAACAAAACAAAAAGCTGCAAAGGTTTACATTCCGTTTAGTTCAGAATTATCATTAAGAAAGCAAAACCCAAAGCGTAGTCAGCAACTCGCACAGCTTTGCTTAACGCTTCTCAGGTGCGGCACACTTACTCTCACAGGATCAGGCCCTGAGGGGACACCAAGAAGAGAAATGCTTGAAAGCAACATCTGGAAATTGAACACGAAGTAAAAGCTCGAGTGGAGGTGGGTGGGTTCGGGAGCCGTCTGCAGGAGAGGGAGCCAAGGCTACGCAGCGGGAAGCGTGTAGAAAATGAAAGTATGTAGAAACTGAAATGTATTCAGCTGCAGTCATGTTAACATAATCCATGCAGTCATTTCCTCTTGACGAGTGTATGCAGCACATCACAGAGCTGGGCCTGTTGTCAGGGGAAGGTAAAGGCAACACACCCGTGCGTGCATGTCATGGACAGAACAACGATGCGAGGGGTACGAGGCACGTACGGGGAGAAGCCACTGAGCAGAAGGCTACGGAAGATGAAAATACATTCAAGAAGGGCTGGTATTATTGGGATAAAACTGACCAGTTGTTCATAATTAAAAGAAATGTTTCCCCAAGGTCACTTGAATTTTTTCGCCAGGATCACAAAGCTGTTCTAATCTCCACTGGTATTAGATCTTGAATTAAATGTGTGCTGGCATCTGCCAGGGTAAGTATCTCTGGTTTTTCCTCCCACCCCTTATAGGAAACTTGCTTAATTTGGAAGGAGTTAAGTTCTGGAAGGCTCCAAGCCCTACAGAAGGGGTTTGGGGCACAGTGAAACATCTCCTGCGAGCACTTGGTATCCCACAGAAAACCAGCATCTGTCTGATCCCGATTCCCATAGACCTTGCGCTGGTAAACGTCCTACCGACGTCCTGGTGTGCCCAAGTGTCGGTGAGGTTTGAGCTCCGTCAGCCAGCCACAGGGACACGGAAGCGACGGCTGCTTTATCCAGGCGGGACGAGCTACTCGGGGAGGACAGCCCACGGTTGGGTTTTCTAAGACCAAAAAAGTCAATCTTTGAGCCTTTCCTTTTTCCCCCAAAGTCAAACATCTTCCAAGAAGGCTGCCATACCAGCGTCTCTTCCTGTTTAAACTTATATACGGAATTGCTTATGGCAAACAGTGCGTACGATTCAGCAAATCTTGAATATTGATCTCCCCCCTCCCGAAATTTCACCTGGACTTGCAGTACTTTTTTATCCGCAAACACCTCAACTGTATGAGGGCTGCCATACAAATTTAACATTTGTATGTATATCCGATAACCGTGCGTTATCGGATTTTTATTAACTAGGATTTATCATCGCTACCTAACATCCTCCTCAGCCCGGAGCGTTTGTTGTGGCGCGGGAGGGGGGGATGCGATGAGCTCAAGCGTCACGGGCTCCTTCAAGCTCTTTCGCTGTCTTGTAGGTAGGAGCTGGGTTGCGTCCCCGGCAGCCTTTCTGCCTCTTGCCTTACTCACTCCCCGGCGGCTGGGAGCTGGGTGTGCAGTTTGGTGTCGCTCACCCACACGCTTCTCTTCTGTGGCAAGTGTTTAAAACCTGGAGGGGCTGTGACCGGCCTCCTGGGTTAAAAGGGCAGTTGGAGTCCCCACCACATCTGGGCTGCGGTTTCTTAGCACTTACCCAGGCATAGGCTGCTCGTTTCTTATTAGGGGAAAAACTGAGAAAGGCCACTTCGTTGTTTGTGCCCAGTATTATTTTTTTTTGCGACTAAATTCTCAGGATAGGCAGCGCGTCTTTGATACTTTTGTCTCTGAGTCCAAGACAGCTGATGACATTATATCGGGCGTTCATTTTAGATCTGCTGAGCCCCCAGAAATCAATAGTTTTCCATTATCGGGTCCGGCTGGGTCACTGGTCTGTCAATGAGCTGTTACAATCGCTGTACAAGGGTGAACCTGACCAGTCAATTGCTGCTGACAAGAGGAAAACACGCTGACAGCCGCTGGAACAAGCCAGAACACAGCTTTGCACTTTGGTTTGCCATCCGAGGAGGCCGGGAGCGGGGCCATTTCTAAGATGTAGGGCACGCACAGAGGGAGAAGCGGCCCCCTCCCTCCCTCCCTCCCTCCCGCGCAGCAGGCTGGCCTTCCCTGCTCGGGGAATTAACGTTTGCTTCCGCAGTCCCCAGCCCCAGAGAATTCACTAACTGGAGGTGAAGGAACCACTGCCCTCGGAGCTGTGTTTTTTCCAGCCAGAAAGGGACGTGCTGAAGGGGATCGCGTCTGCCGGCGGGGCCAGTCCTCTTCCTGCGGTGGCCATCGCCGGGGGACGCGGGGCTCGGGGGCTCCGTGCCCGGAGACGGCGCTACGCCGGGCGGGAACGCGGCCGACGGGGTTCACCCCGGTCCTCGTCTGCACGTGTTTGAACACTGACTTCCTATCAAACTTGAGAGCTGAGCAAAAATAAATATTTAGAAATTATCCCAATATTATGATTTTTAATTTTCAACTTTATTAACTTCTTTCAAGTGTTAAATCCTGACCGTTTTATTTACGCCTCCGGTCTTCTGTTTGATTCTCAGAGAAGTCAATATTCACTTGTGTTCCATCATCAAACAAAAAACTGGAAATCAACTTTATCACTGGGAGCCAACTAGCTGGGTTTTAAAAAATACACTACCCAAAAGAAAGATCGTTTTCTTTAAATGAGAGGAGAGGGGAGTCTTTTTAACAGAGAAGAGCGAACCTTCCTTTGCTGGTAATTAGAAGCACCAGCCTTACATGACTCGCAGCATTTGGTAGCTCGAGCCGCGTCAGATCTCTTGCAGCATTAATTAAAAAGAATTTATGTTTTTTTAATAAAATGCTTCATGTTTCAGCCCCTTTTCTTCCTCCTACCGAATGCGATTACGGGGGGCTGAAGGGAATTCGGGTTAATGTGCTGACACACTTGGCAGTGCGGGGTCACGCCGCGCAATCCGCTCGGCTGGCTCGCTGCAGCGCGGCCCCCGCCAGGTCCTCGGCAGCCCCCGCCCCGCGGGCAGCCCGCGAGGGGGTTTTCATTGCCGCTCCGAACGCGGGTTTGCCAGCGTTAAATGGAGACGTAATTAGGCCTCCGAATTTTAATAATTGTCCTAGCTAATTGGGCAGACAAGTACGCTCTGCAGCGCGGCGTGATTAGATAATTAGTGTCTCCAAATGACAAAAGTGGGCTCTTGATTGCGGATTCGAGGTGCGGGGGGAGCGGGAGGCTCCGTGCGTGGGCAGAGGCGAGCGGAGCCTCGGTGCGGGTCGGGAGCGGGCC
>VZTV01018233.1:0-10213 GCA_013400875.1 Anhinga rufa | reverse complement strand
CAGGTGGATATCTGCTCCACCGAGGACCTCCATGGGCTGCAGGGGGACAGCCTGCCTCACCACTGTCTTTACCATAGGGTGCAGGGGAAATCTCTCCTCTGGCACCTGGAGCACCTCCTCCCCTCCTTCTTCACTGACCTTGGTGTCTGCAGGGCTGTTCCTCTCACATATTCTCACTCCTCTCTCTGGTTGCAACTGCACAGGGTTTTCCCCACCACCACCCTTCTTAAATCTGTTATCTCACCATTGCTGATGGGCTTGGCCTTGGCCAGCGGCGGGTCTGTCGGCCTTGGAGCCGGCTGGCCTTGGCTCTATCAGACACAGGGGAAGTTCCTAGTAGCTCCTCACAGAAGCCACCCCTGTAGCCCCCTGCTACCCAAACTGTACCATGCAAACGCAATACAGGCAGGACCTTGCACTTGCTCTTGTTGAATTTCATCAGCTTCCCCTCAGCCCATCTCTCCAGCCTGTCGAGGTTTCGCTAAATGCCAGCACAGCCTTGTGGTATAACATAACTTCTGGCTATGTTAGGAAGTAATTCAGAGTGATTCAATGGTGTACTTTAGATAGATTTACTCCAGTCCCTTGTACTAAAGAACCGCACTGGATATTTCAAAGCTGTGTCAATGATTGGTCATTATTTCTTACCCTCTGGTCTCCATTAGGAGACAGCAAACATTAATCGCCTATGTGGAGAGGAATTTCTCATTTAGTTGCTTCTGACAGAAGTCTGCTTCCTATGCACTAAAATCACTTTGCTAACCAAACCAAAGCAGAGAAAATGGAGGTAGTTGAGATACTTCAAAACTGTGGTACTCCTCTGAAGCAAATCTCTAATATAGGTGTGGATGTAGCTGGAAGACGTGTCCTAGCCAGGGTAGAATTTAAATACACCTGTCTGAGGCTCAGACAGAAGCCAGTGATTCCCAGTTTGTGATTGTGGAATAGTAACACAGCAATTGGGAATGGGCTATGATTGCAGGTTAAGATTACCATGAATCAGCCAGTGACATGAACTGCTAAGGCAACTGAAGTGGTTTGAGGTTACTGGTAAGCACTTCTCCCCATTCCACATTTAAACTTCTTTTAAAAAACAAAACAAAACAAAACAAAACAAAACAAAACAAACACCAAACACTTCTGCAGTAAAGTGTCTGGCTGATATTTGTATGAATCATCTACTTTTGCTTCTTTTCTCCTTAATGTTTTTTTACTAGCCTGTCCTAGACTTGAACTCCTTTAAATACAGTCTTCATCTGGTCTTCTTGAAAGCAAAGCACTTAACACATATGGTGTGCTACCATAAATAAAATAACAAAATAGATGACATTTTGGATCTAGAGCCAGATATGGATGTTGCCATTCATTACACAGCCTGATTTATCACTGCAATCTTTGTATTACACAGTGCTGTCCATGGTTTTTCATATACAGAGGTGGCTGAGTAGTTTCAGAAAGGACTTTCATTAATAATTGAATCAAGATTGGTTTGCTGTATTGCATAAGGTCAGATGATTGATTAACATATGGACAACAGCTGAGTAGGGAAAACATTTTCAAAACTTCCAAATATTTTCTCTGTAAATAACTATAACTCCTTTGCTGCTCTCCAATTATGGAAGTTTCCATCACCTACTTAATAAACAGAAGCAGTACAATGGTATTTAGATGATCCAGCTATACCATAAATACCAGTTAGAGTAAGCAATCAATTTACAGTTAGTCCAGTGTCTGAAAATAATTTATCCAACTTTCTGATGAACATAAGGAAGTGCAAATCAACAAATACTTGACAGGGGAAAAAGGAGATGTATTTCAACTAAATGGGGAGGCAGGATTCAGTCAGCTCTTAACATATTATTTGCTATCGAATTTGTTTTTCAAAGAAGTAATGTTTATTTAACACAGTAGCATTTTACTACATGCAGTGCTAATGGAGGTTAAATAAAAGACACAAGGGCAGCAAAATCCCTCACTTTTCACACAAGGACAAAAGTGCTATGTGAAAGAAATGCAGATTAATTTCTCAATCCTCACAGCACTTTTTGACACCACTGGCTATGGGTTACCTCTTAAGTATTTGAAGATTTTAGTAGGGCTGACTGATTTAGATTTGGATAGGTTTAAATCATACTTGCTAGTGTGCTATTAATTTTTAACCACAGTCATTTTTTCCCAAGACCTGTTAATATGCTAGGCAGTCCCAGAAAGCATAAAACTTTGACCCATGCTCTCCAGCATTTGCATACAGCTCTTTCTGTAGGTGCTTTATTCTGTAATCAAAATTCTAACTATCTCCTCAACAGCATACAGATATGGGAATCCATAGGCCCAGATAAAAGGGTCTTCAAACTGGCCGTATGATTATCAGACATACATTCTTTTATGTTAACTGGTCTTTTCCTACGCAATTCAGATGAAACATAAATAACTTCAGCTGACTACTAAACTCTGCAGACAACACTCTCTCTCTGGAGGTGCAGTGCAGTAGAATATGATTTTTCTTTACAGCCCAGCAATTATTTCCATGTCTTTTCTGGACCTTGAGATTTCTTTGGGAGCCATGTTTGTCAGAGAAATACAGTAAGGCTAAGATCACCATTGCCTCAGCACAGTGCAAAACTTTGAGACCTTTCTGTTTGGGAATGAATGCAGACCCATCTTTTCAGAATTTCAAAATAGATCACTACACAACCCTAAACTGTCTCAAGTTTTCAAGCTAAGACAACTTTGTAGAAATAATAGAAGCATTTTGTTACCATTGATCAAACACTGAATTTATTTTTTAAAAGCTTGGTAGAATATACTTGCAGACTTCAAACTGGCAGTCCTTCATTTGAAAAATTCTGCATCTACGTCATCTTCCCCGGAAATACTAAACTTTTAGTCCCTGTAGTTATGACTCACATTAATTAATCAGTGATACAAAGTCTGTTGAAGGAACCTCTTCTCAGCTCTGCAAAAGGTTGGTCAGTTTAAGAGCTCAGCTCTAACATCCCCGTTGGAAGGAGAATTCTTTACTACTTGAGGGGACTTCTGTGCATGTGTGATGAGTTGACCTTGGCTGGACACCAGCTGAACACGGGAAGAAAAATACGATGAAAAGCTTGTGGGTCAAGATAAGGACAAGGAGATCTTTCACCAATTACCGTCATGGGCAAAACAGTCTTGACTCAGGGAAATTAATTTATTGCAAATCAAAGGTCAAAGTAGGAAAATGAGAAATAAAAACAAATCTTAAAATACCTTTCCCCAACCCCTTCCTTCTTCCTGGGTTCAGTTTCACTCCCAGTTTCTCTATGTCCTCCACCTGAGTGGTGAAGGGAGGGGAATGGGGATTGTGGTGTGTTAATCACATGTTGCCTCTGCCACTCCTTCCTCCTCACACTCTTCCCCTGCTTCAGCACCCACGGGTGACAGTTCTCCATGAACTTCTCCAATGTGAGTCATTCCCATGGGCTACAGTTCTTCACAAACTGCTCCAGCGGGGGTCCCTCCCACGGGGTCACAAGTCCTGCCAGCAAACATGCTTCAGCGTCAGCTCCTCAGTTCATGGGTCCACCGGTCCTGCCAGAAGCTTGCTCCAGCATGAGCTTCCCATGGGGTCACAGCCTCCTTTGGGCATCCACCTGCTCCAGCATGGGGTCCTCCATGGGCTGCAGGTGGATATCTTGTCCACCATTAACCTCCATGGACTGCATCACCTTGGGCTGCTCCGGTGCCTAGAGAACATCCTCTCCCTCCTTCTTCACTGTCTGCAGAGTTGTTTCTCTCACATATTCTCAATCCACTCTTCAGCTGCAGCTGTGCATGTTTTTTTCCCCCCTTCTTAATCATGTTATGCCAGAGGTGCTACTACCATCACTGATGGGCTTGGCCTTGGCCAGTGGCAGGTCCATCTTGGAGCCAGCTGGCATTGGCTCTAACAGATATAGGGGAAGTTTCTGACATCTTCTCATAGAAGCCAGCCCTGTGGCTACCAAAACCTTGCCACGCAACCTCAATGCATCATGACAGTCCTACATCTGCATTGGTCAGACTTACAGAAAAGTGAGCAAATGATGGAGAAAGAGATTTAACTCTGAACATATCATAGTATATATTCAGCTGAGACTGAGAGCAAACTGCAGTTTCGAGCAAGGCCTTTGCCATTAATTTTCAGTCATTTGGGAAAATATTATAGAAAAAGCGGACAAGAAAGTTTCCTGTATGGAAACCTCATTTCATCTGTAGAACTAAGCATTTATCCCGGGATATCTGAGCAGCATTTAGACTCTGTATTAGCCTTCCTGCTACCGCTGTCCTCAGTTTTTCCTTTCTTCCCAAAAGTTAATTTCTGTGGCAAGGAAATACAATCAGAATCAGAGAGCTGTGAAAAACTCAAGTCAATAACTTTTTTCAGACAGTGTCAATAATACCCTAACCATCCAGAGAGATGTTTGTTTAAATTTTTCTTTAAAAAGATCTCTTAACAGAGATTCTGTATCATTCTCATGCAGTCTGGTCCAATGCTTGACCATATTTGTTGTATATTAAACAGATTCTTTTCCTCTCGTTGAATCTTTTAAAAAAGCAGTTGTTTTCCTCCCTATAAAAATGAGATTTTTTTAACTGAAGAACTGCCAGTCCATTAATGTTCTCTTTTCCAGACTAAACAAACCACATTTTCTAAATCTCTTGTGATATTTTCCATACTCTCCAGGCACCTTTTCAATAAAAAAAAAGAAGGAACTGGATTCAAAAAGTGATTTTTTTTCCTTACCTGATGTAATTTCTTTTCCATTTGCTACCATTATCTCCTCCATGTTCTCTTCTTCTGTGACTTTTATTATTTTCTGCATCTGTACCCAAATCAGGCTTGAGTCCTCTGCCATAGTTTAGATCTCACATATCTGAAACAAGATATATTATAAAAAAAAGGAAGAATGTCAAGTTGTCCTCATTGCTCTTCTAAGCACCAAATGCATCCAAATAATTATTTACATGAATAATAATTATAATTATTAGTATAAGTTATTAATTCCACCATGAAAACTCAGTCTGAAATTTTAGGTACCACAATTAAAATCATAGAATCATAGAATGTTCTGAGTTGGAAGGGACCCACAAGGATCATCAAGTCCAACTCCTGTCCCTGCACAGGACAACCCCAAATTCATACCATATCTCTGAGGGCGTAATCCAAGCAATACTTGAATAGCGTCAGGCTGGGTGCCGTGACTGCCTCCCTGGGGAGCCTGTTCCAGTGCTCCACCACCCTCTGGGTGAAGAACCTTTTCCTAATATCCAACCTAAAACTCCCCTGGCACATCTTCCTGCTATTCCCTTGGGTCCTAAAAGGTTCCACATTAGTATCTTTACAATCAAAATTTAATATTTTGCCACCCAAATCTGTATTATTCATTATCAAAGGCTTTAGCTTTACAAAAATCTCAGTGAATCTTTGATTTTTCTGCCACAAAGCTCCCTGCTGTTAACATTAGAGCATCTTTTTTTTCATTTCTCTCTTTTTTTTTCTTTTTATTGGAAACTCTTTGGTGCAAGAACTGTCTCTTACTATGTTTGTAAAGTACATAGCAGAATGAGGCATTAATCCCACTTGGGGGTTTTACTGTTGATGTGTTGCCAGGCAAAATATTTTAGCTCTAAAATTGCTAATAAAAATATTTCTCTTGCTACTGTCAGTAATAGCTATTTCAGGAAAAAAGAAAACTAAAAATCCAACAAAAAGTAAATGTAGCTTGGTAACACTTTCAATCTTTCATCTCAATGGTCAAAAATCAAAAGATTTAATCTGATAGAAGATAAATGGTTTGGGGAAATAGCAAATGCATGTGAAATATGGCTTGAAAGCTCTCCTGTGAGAGGCTAGAGAGGACACAAAGCTCTTTAAGTGTGTGGGGGGAGCACTTTCTGTGCCATTAGTGCTTGATTAGATAGTATAACAGATAATGTAAGAGAAAATTAGACTCTGACAAGAAGCAATTGAACCTTGAGTTTTGACAGTCATCTGTTGGACACCTTATCACTTTTATGGTTAGGGCCTCTTAGATGACACATAAGGACTTTGTTCCAGTGGATAATTATCATAAATGCATAGTGAAATGTTATGCCTTTTTCTAAAGATGCATTGGTTAGCCCCAAGCACTGCTGTGGTGGAGTATTTTGGGGGGCCTGATTTTGTATGCTGTATAGTATGGCAACTGTGGTCTTCGCTGGGCTGTAGAAAAATACAAAGGTCACAAAAAAAAAGAGTTCAAAAAGCAGAATAACCTTCAATTTTTGACCTGCATGATTGGTAGACAGTTTTAAATTTTCTAGCACACATTAGAAAGAATAGCTATTGGGTTAAACAAACTTCTACATGCAATCATTTTTTTTTTAAGTTATATCAATGTCACGAGTCAAGCATGAAGTATTTAAAAGAAGCAAAAGGATTCACCTCAGAGTTTTAAAAAAAAAGACTTCTGAGATGAAACTAAACATGATGTAGCTCCTGTGAAAAGCAGAAATTCACTTAGAGAAATTTACTTAGAGAAGTTGAAAGCTGTGGGCTTTGGTTTTAGTGTGAGGTTAACTTTCTACCCAAGTGTACACCACAATTGTATGTAAAACTGTTAACATTCTACCTGTGACCATCATTTCCAAATATTTTAGTGGGATTGCAGGAGTCTCTTTGTGTAGAGATATATTCAGATATCAGATTTTCTGAAACAAAATTATCAGAGAGGATGCAAGTGTTAATCAGAATCTTATAAGTGTGTGGTTCTTAGTTTTCATACTTTCAGGCTCAAACAGAGCCCAGAAGGTGTCTGAAAGCATACCTCTACCTAGGTTGTTAGCAGCATCTATCCAAAACAACTTGCCATGAAAGGTTTTCATTTCAGAAAATAAACTGACTTTATGATATTACCATCATTTGGGAGATTTAAATGTCATTAATATCACTGTATTAAATCTAAATCCTAGGAAAATTTCTGTTTCCCTTAGTGAATTTAAGGCTAAATGTAATGTCTATCTACACACAATTGTTGCTTTTCTCTGACATCATTAAAACAAAGGATAAATATATAAAAATTGATGCAATAACAAATAGTTTCTAAATTACACATGTTCCAAGGACAAGGGTTTATCAGACTATTTTGCTTTTCACTGGCAATACCAGAATAGTTACAAATGCTCTACATTAGCCACCCAGTAGTTTATTATTATTGTACACAGCATTATCTTAAAAGTGATCCAGTATGATGTTTTGGTGGTTGGGTTTTTTTTACTCTTTCTAAGTAACCAGAGTGCCTTTGATTCCAGGAAGGTCTATTTGTTTTCTGTCATGAGAGGAGGAGTGTGCACACAACTTTGGATGCAACTTGCTGATGTCATAATTCACTCTGAAACATGGTCCATATGGACTTGCCCACAAATGCAACTTTGATTGGTTCACTATTTTTCAGGTAGGGCCCACAGAGTGAGTTCAGGTACATAGTCTTCCATTTCATTTGTTGATAAACTGAAACACTCCTGACCAGAGTATGAGCGGTTTACAAAGGTGATATTAGCAGTCTGTGTAGGATAGAGGTAATACTATAGTTATCTCTATCTGTTTTTTATTTTGTATTCTGCCAGCCTAGGTATTTAGTAAGACAATAGGTAAATTCATACAACAAAAAATAAATTGCAATATAATTTTGCAAGGTCAGAGTAACCGGGAAACTATTAGAGGTGAATTCATTGATATTCATTTCACTTCAAAGTTAAATGTCAGTTCCCGTGACCCAGTAAATGGAGTGTAATTACTGAAAGTATATAAATGATATAACTGAGAAAAATCTGACTCCTGTAGATGTTCTTGAGAAAGGGTTTTTTTCATACATCTGGGTGATTAAAAAATTGAACTCCTGGACAGCAAGATCAGTCAAATTACTTCCCCATCTCCTGACAGAAAAAATACACTTTGAGGGGCCTTATTAAGCAATCTATCTCTATTGAGCTCATTAAGTTCTGGACAGCTAATAAGAATATAATAGAATCTTGGATGTCCTCTATAACATAATCTGACAAGTTGAAGCTCCACTCCAACTTCATTTGGATGGGCAAACAATGAACCATATGCTAGTTTCAAATTCAGCTTAGCTTCCTTCTTGTTTTAGTAGGGCTAATGCATTTGTAAAGATAGCTTAAATAAAATCAGGGTTGACAATTCAGCTTCATCCTAACCTCTCTTTTTTCTTTATGAATGCTAACCATCACAATTCATTTCACTTCTAACTCTACAAAAGACAAGTATAGCTACTTCTTAAAAAATGCTTGTAAACACCTATGCACAAAAATCCATTTTAGTGCATAACAAGAAGTTGGAAAACACAGCGCTTAACTATGCATTCATGAACAACATCTACTGGCACCTGAGGTACTATGTATTTCTATACTTACATTCATATCTCTCATTTACAAAGCCTCATTACAGGTTGTATATAGATTTAATCTCTTCTTCTGCCCATTTTCTTCACCTTTTTTGAGCACATGATGCTTTGATCTCTTGTTCCTTTCTTTTTCCTATTGGAACAGAGATCAGTCCTGCTATATTTAATCATTATTCTAGTACCAATCTACTTGGTAATAATGCTGTCAGAAACCCAACATGTAAGTCACCAGCTAGTCCACCTAAGCGGCTAACACAGTTTTTCAAGCACAGCAGTCTTAATAGCCAGTGGCACTCAAGAGAGAGAAGCAGATAATGTTAGCACCCATTCACCTGTACCTCCTTAGCTCGAATGATCATATGCTAATTCGCAACAGTAAAAGCTTCTCAGTCTGCAAGACAAATCTGAAGAAGACTTGAATTCTCACCTCCAAAGTGGGAGGTAATTTCCCTGATCTAACAGCTAAACCCTCCTGCTTTTCCTGGAGAGAAAGAGCTTTCCTTGCTCCAAGTGTCTGCTGTGCTGTGCATCTGACCTCTACTGACTCTCTTAAAACTGTTCTCCTCCTTTTTTCTTAGCACCTAGTACAAAGGCTGAGGCATAGAAAGCTTTCCCAACTACTGGAACTGGAAGTTGGATTTTCTCAACACTCATCCTCCTTCTCATCCAAACAGCTCTTATGTGAGCATAGTGTCACAGTAAGCTCAAAATACGACACTGATGCAAAAAGCAGTGTAAGCAGGGGTACAGCCCTTGTGTCGCTGCAAGCCCTCCACTACTAATTCATTCACTCTGCTGAGCAGATGCCCTGTATTGCTGACCAGATCATCTGAATGTACTTTTCTGAGCTAACTTTTTGCACTGGTGATAAAGTCTTACGGTACCTAAAGACATGAAAGTCTAGATGAGTTCATAAGGTGTGTGGAGAGAAACTATTTATAAAAGCAGTCCAAATAAACTGGTCATTCAGAGGAAGAAAATTGTCATCAGAGGTCATCCAAGCCCCTGATAGTCAAGGGTTGATACAATAATGAACTGAAAGATTCTATACATGGGAAAAGATCTTTAGAGCTGGAATTATTGACATTCTTTTGACTATATTAAGGTGAGACTGGTATCCTGTCTTGGACTATATTTGTGAGTTACTGGGACTGAATCAAGCTGGAATAAACAACTTTTATTATTATCACTACTGTTCTTGTCTCCCAGATTTCTGGGATCTTCCACTACACTACGCTGACTCCATTAGGCAGGTCATGAAATGCATCTTCACTGGAAAAGGACAGAGGAAGGAAACTAGGTGCTGCAACACCTCTATTGTCTGTGCTAAGTATTGAATGTCACCTGTAACATAAGACTCCCTTTTTTCCACAATTTTCCTTCAGCCATGTATTTGTACTGACTTATCCCTTCAGCTAATATTCTTTGCTTTCTTAAAATCAAATTCAGCTTTTCCAGTGTTACTAACCTGTGACCAAAGTAGAAGGAAGGACCTGTTTGTACAGCCTAGCAGCCCAGCAAATGTGTCAAACCTTGGTGTTCATGACCTGCTTCTCCCACAGCAAAGTCAGAAGCAAGAATCAACCCCAGAGGCAGAACATGCCTTTTATATCTTTACTGGTTTTGTGATGCCCATCTACAAGAAGGGCCGGAAAAGGATGCGGGGAACTACAGGCCTGTCAGCCTGACCTCGGTGACGGGGAATGTTATGGAGCAGATCACACAGCATGTACAGGATAACCAAGTGATCAGGCCCAGTCAACACGGGTATAGGAAAGGCAGGTCCTACTTAA
>VZTV01018231.1:26326-57635 GCA_013400875.1 Anhinga rufa | reverse complement strand
GCTGAAACCAGGACAGTATACATGTATTCACACAAATACTTCATGTTTTTCAAAATCAGAGCAATGAGAACAAAAATGGATCTGGACCCTGATACTGGCCTGGTGACGCAGTACTCAGCCTCACAACCAGACGTTTCCTATGCATCTACCTGGAAGTGCAAGGTAAGTAATGTTTTGGCAGGTGAAAAGAGAGAATTGAGCTGATGTGCCATATGGTGGCTCAGTACCAGAACAAGCAGAGGAGTAACTAACTCTTGAGTGTGTAAAGTGCTTCACTGCATGAGCATTATAAAGATACCCGAAGATTTATACTGCTATAAATACAGGATCACAGTGAGGATTCCCAAGCTCTCTGTCATGAACAAGGTGGTTCCTTCTCCCACTTCTGGGTTTGGGTGATGAAAGTGGGAAGGGTGGGATTGCCCTGTTGGGCAGATGCAAGTTCACCTTGCTCAGCTGACATGTGAAATATACACCTCAGTTTTACTAGATCTAAGTTGAATAATCTGGCCTTTCAAAGCATAACCAAGTGCAAAGCTAGAACCTAACTTGATGCAAAAGAAAATTATTACATTTCTGCCCATTTGCTAAGAAAGGCTGCAGAGCCCTCCATGTTAATTCTCCAGACATCTGACCGAATTTCCAGACATTGTAAGTCCACTGATTTCAACACTGCTCTGCTTTTACACCAGCTAAGGAGTGGTCCCAGCATTCATGTGGTGTAGAAGTCACCCCAATTAGGTAGATAGCTTGTTTATTATTCACTGTACTCAAATGTAAGTCTCGCTGTTTTACAAGTGATGAGGTGATAGTGCTTTACAGGTGGAAGTAATGACCATGACAAGTTTCTTTCAGTTAAGAGCAGGAGAATTAAGCAAGCAATAGTAGGAAGAAAAGACTAACTACAAAAGATGCTTTTTTTTTTTTCACTAGCATAAGAGGCAATTTCAGGTAAAGAAGAAGCCGTTACCTCCTCTACCTGCCGAGGCCTTGGAAGACTACACAAAAAAACCCAGAGTTATTGCACTCTATGATTTTTTTGCTAGAGGACCCTCAGATTTACCACTCAAGAAGTCGGAAGAATACATTATCATTGAACAATATGATCCCCACTGGTGGAAGGCAAGAGACCAACATGGGTAAGAGAGTGGACATCTATTTCAATCTCCCTACACAGAAAGAAAAAAAAACCTAAAACAGCCCCTGCAAAAGCAGGCAGATAGAATGAAATATGCAGCAATTTAGGGTCAGGTTCAAAAGTGTTCAGCTGTGTATGAGGCATACAGATTGATAGGGCTGATTTTCAGCAGTGTTTGGCACCCCAGAAATGGGTGGGAAATCTAGAATCTGTTGGGAAATCAGAATTAAGTCCTAGAGTCCATAATTTCCTGAGCAACATAAGGGCGTTTGAGGATCATGTGAATCACTGGGCTCTGAGCCATGTGCAAATCCAGCTTTCCATACTTCAAGTGCTTTACAGTGCAGTGTATACGTGTAAACACTTCATAAAGACCACAGACATTATTAAGATATGTCCCTGAAACAAAATCCCAAATCCAAAATTCCTGGGCGTTTTAGAGAGCTAGATAACTTCAGCTGGGATTCTTTCCACATTTATATTGCTTCAGGTTGTTCCCCTTTCTCCTTTGCATTTTCTCCAGTGTATCCTGGACCGTCATGCTGGGAACAGTTATATGTTTTATAATAACTGTCTCTAAATACTTTTAAATGCTTTTTCTCAACTCATATTTTTAGTGAGAGTCCACTGGATTATTATTTTGTATATAGATGCAAGCACATTCTTGGGATGAAAGGACCCAGACTTTCCCACATTCGGATTCTATATCTAATGAGATATCTAATAGTATAAGTAATCTTTATAATTCAACAAAAGGAAGATGCTCTTAATCCTATTCATATTTTACACCATACTGTAACAGAATCATAGAATCATTTAGGTTGGAAAAGACCTTTAAGATCATCAAGTCCAGCTGTAAACCTAACACTGCCAAGTCCGCCACTAAACCACATACTTAAGTGCCACATCTACATGTCTTTTAAATAGCTCCAGGGATGGTGACTCAACCACTTCCCTGGGCAGCCTGTTCCAATGCTTGACAACCCTTTTGGTGAAGTTTTTCCTAATATCCAATCTAAACTATCCTCAATATGTAATTTCAGGAATGAAGGTCTAATTCCCAGCAACTATGTTACTGAGAACAAGAAAAATAATTTAGAAACTTATGAGTAAGTACCCTTGAAAGTGATAATTGTGCTTTCTTTTCTAAAAGCGGATTGGAGTGATACATTTTAGTGCTTGATCCTTCAGTCTTTATTAGACATGAACAGATGTTTGTTGAAAGCTCTAATTTTGTTACAAAACATTACTCTCGGAATGAAGTAACCGTTTTGATTTGGAACTATTTGCTTAGAGAGTGTAATGTGAAGTTACAAACACTGAGTACTTCAACAACATTAATTTGCCTCAATCAGAATGTCAGAATCCAGATGTTTCCTATTTCTGTAGGTTCACTACATAATGCTTCTATATTCTGATGTCTTCCTGCTGTGCATATGTAATTAATTGTCTAGAAGCTAATTCCAATTACTTCAACCTAATTTACTGGAGAGAAGAGTAAAATTCTTCAAAATTCTAGAGAAATTGCTTGACGCAGTGAGTGGGACTGTAAATTTCATCACAGTTTGACGTAACTGTTTCCTGGGTTTTCTTTTGTTTGTTCATATTTAATCACAGTGAATGGGGAAAAGAGTTGTCATATTTACAGTGGTCTAATAAAGTAATTCCAAATTAAGAGATGCTTATATACAGCAATAGTTCTATTGGGTGTTTGGACTGGCAATAGCGCGACTATTAACATGGATTACTTCTGTGAAACAGAGCAAACATTAATTTTTACTGGCTGAAATTAAAGGATAGGTTATCTCCTTGTTGCAGGTGGTACTGCAAAAACATAAACAGAAGCCAGGCAGAACTCCTCTTGCGCCAGAAGGTAACTCAGCTTATAGAGAGAGCTAATGATATCTAGAAAGATCTATCAGTAGAGACATTGAGAGTGTTACCACAGTTGAATCCAAATCTGTTTGATACGTAGCAAGAGAGAGACTACTTTAAAATAAAAAGGCTTTCTGGGGCAAGTGTTGAGTGCAGACTACCCAGACTTCACAGACTTTTAAGTTGTAGCCCCAGCAAATTCTATGTAGATTTTCCATGCTAGATAAATCAAATTACATGTGGTTTACTGTGCTTGTCTTTGTACAAAACATTGAAGACTGAAATCCACGTAGTAAGTTAGAGAGGTTAGCAGAGCTTAACAAAACCCCTGCATCTTTCTTATGTATAGAGTGAACAACCCATATTCCGTTCTACCCCCATCAGTTACCAAAGTGCCTAACTCAGTTAAATTCATTAGGTCTTTGCTCAAGGACTAACACAGGGCTTGGGCAAGGCAGGCCAGAGAAGAACATCTCAGATAGAGGTGTTTTACAGTATTTTATTCTAGTGATTTGTACAATTTGATTCTTTTAATAAAGCAAAGCATTTTCACTACTTCACAGTGAAAGAGTATAATTCACCTAAATTATTTAACTCCAAGAAATTGCTTGGCACTTAATGTTTTCCCTTGGTTAATTTTGCTCTGCTATCTACCTGGCTATCAATTCCCCTTCTCCACTGCTTTATCCCCCTCCCAAGTAGTTACAGGTATTCCACAGAATTTGGTAATCAGCTGCAAGTCCTATCTCAAGGGAGGATTAGTCAAGCTCAAAAGCAGAAAATAACTCTACTTGGATTTCTTTTCAGGCCAAAGAAGGCACATTTGTTGTCAGAGATTCAAGCCAACAGGGACTTCTTACACTGTCTGTGTATTTGCAGGCTAAAGGGTGAGTTGCTCTAAATGGTTAGGGTTTGAATCAAGGGGTGATGGAAGACCTTCCCCCAAACTCCTCGGGATAAGTGGGTAGGTTGGACATGCAGTGCACAGGAGCAGGGAACCACTGGGGTGCTGTTCATGCAGAGTTAATTACCCCATGTGCAGAAACGTTGATGGTGGGCAATGGATCTGGGAGTCAGGGTGCAAATGTCCTGCAAAGACAAGATTAACTGCACTCGTTGAAATTCTCAAATAATCTGCTGTGAAAGCCAGGCATCGCACCCACGTAATGCAGCAATAAGGCCTTACATTTGCATCTTCTTGCCTCTCTTTCTACATGAAGTGCCATGGCTGCCACACCATGCCACCACAGCCTTTGGCTGCTGCACCAACTGCTTCCCTTCTCCACAGGCTCTGCACACTGTAAATTCATCCCAGACTTTGCTGTCTCCAAACTCCTCCTGTTTTTTTCCTAAAATCACCTCACCTCCTCACTGTGCAATATTACTTCTTTTGCCCGAGGACTGCCACAGGACTTGCTTTTCCCCCACATCAGTAGCAATCACCTACCTATCACCGACCTATCCCTTCTCGAGCTGCCTTATACCCTCCTTCCTCAGCCCTCCTACATCCTCCTGCATCAGTGGTATCTGCTTTCCTTCTGTTCTCTTAGAGCAAGCCAGACACGAGAGGAGCAAGGAAAAGGCATCGCTGCTACCACCACCCTCTTCATTTCTTCCCTCCTCGGAAAGGTGGGGCAAGCCCTCCCTGCCACCCCCTGTGCTGGGCACAGGCTCATGTTTGCAGTAGGGTACCAACCTTCAGCAACCAGCTCTAGCCTGAAATGCAAACCTAAATTCTTCATTTTGAATCTCCCAGAAAGCAGGGGTAGATGGGGCAGCAAAATGTACAAAAAGCAAGGAAAACAGATAATGGATTACAGAAAAGTAAATGTATCAAATAAAAGTTCTAATGAGGAGCCTTTTGAGAAGCCTTTTGGGAGCCTTTTGAGAAGCAGAACAGAAAATGTAATCTCACAGTATACATTAATATGTTTTTAACTTTTGGGGAGAAACTCGGGTAATGTAGAGCATTTTCATTTTAAAAGCTTAGATTCAAATAAGTGCCAATTAGGAGGAACATCTGTTAAATGCTATGGCTATTTCTTATGGATGCAATGATACTTGTGCAATAAAAAACATAGAATCATAGAAGCATTAAGGTTGGAAAAGACCTCTAAGATCAAGTACAACTGTCAACCCAACACCACCATGCCCTGAAGTGCCATGGCTACAGGTTTTTTGAACACCTCCAGGGATGGTGACTCCACCACCTCTCTGGGCAGCCAGTTCCAATGCCTGGCCACTCTTTCAGTACAGAAATTTTTCCTAATATCCAATCTAAACCTCCCCTGATGCAACTTGAGGCCATTTCCTCTTATCTTATCAGTAGTAACTTGGGAGAAGAGACCAACACCCACCTCACTACAACCTCCTGTTGTGCAGTATATATCCCAAAGTTGGGACAGAGTTCCACTCAAGGAGTCTTTTCATTTTCCTGAAACACTATCCCATCTATACACAGCCATTTAAAGTTGAGAATTGTACCCCAAGTTTTCAGAGTCTTCTGTGCTTTCTTTCAAAGTGAAATTTAATCAGATTTATAGTATAAATTATTTTTACTGAAAATTATAATCCTTTGTTGATTTCAGAAATCATAGTGGAGATATTCGACATTATCAAATTAAGAAAAACCACTTGGGACAGTATTATGTAGCAGAAAAATATCTCTTTTCATCTGTTCCTGAACTCATCGAGTATCATCAACACAATGCTGCAGGTAATGCATGAAAGCTGATAAGGTTTTACAACTGATGATTTGAAGCTCCTCTGGACTTTGGGAGATTGGAAATCACTCTTCCTCTAATATTTTCCTTATCAAAAGAGAGACAAGTTTTTCTGTTGTTAATGAGTTAAAATATGCCATGGTCCTTTCTGCCAAAGTCATAGATGTAGTATGCATATACCATGGGGGAAAGTGAAACTACTGTCGTGGTTTAGCCCCAGTCAGCAACTAAGCACCACGCAGCTGCTCGCTCACTCCCCCCACCCCAGTGGGATGGGGGAGGGAATCAGCAGAGCAGAAGCAAGAAAACTCGTGGGTTGAGTTAAGAACAGTTTATTAATTAAAATAAAACCATAATAGTATTAATGGTAATGATAACAACAACACAACAACAACAATAATAACAACAACAACAATAATAATAACAATACTAGGAAAATAACGAGAGAGAGAAATGAAGCCCAGAAAAAAAGGAAAAAAAAAGCAAAAACAAACCCAAAACAAACCACAAGTGATGCAACCACTCACCACCCGCCGACCGACACTGCCAGTTCCTGAGCCGCGATGGCTGCTTCCCCTGGCCAACTCCCCCCAGTTAATATACTGGGCATGATGTCATATGATTTGGAATATCCCTTTGGCCAGTTTGGATCAGCTGCCTTGGCTGCGCCCCCTCCCCTCATGGCTTCTTGTGCACCCGGCAGAGCATGGGAGGCTGGAAAAGTCCTTGACTAGTGTAAGCACTACTTAGCAACAACTAAAAAATCAGTGTGTTATCAACATTATTCTCATCCTAAGTCCAAAACACAGCACTGTACCAGCTACAGTGAAGAAAATTAACTCTATCCCAGCTAAAACCATGACAACTACCAAACTCATCTACGTGCATTAAAAAAATTTTACAAAGCTAGAAACCTAATGTATTTACCTACTCTGTGTTCTCTTGGTTCATATTTGACTGAATGGGACTTGTATGAAATTTGACCATAATTCTTTCTTTGTCTACAACAAGGATTTGCATGCATGTAATTTAAGAAAAGCAGGAGCTATGCTGTGTATCAGCAGGCAGCATTCTACTGATTTTGGAAAAAAAAACCACCCCACAAACAATCAAGGGCAGAATTAGAGAGCACAAGTACTCTCTAACACTGGTTTGCAGCCTACCAGTTAGCCACTTCTAATGGTTGGCTGATGGCAGCCTTTTATAATTTTTAGCATTAAAAAATGCCCTTCACCTTGGTTCTGCCTGTCATTTTAGTGCAATATAAAATGTCTTTACCCTGATCAAGTGGAGATGGGAAAACACAGAGATTCGTTGCACTAGCGAGGCAGGAAGATACATGAATGGACAGAGCCTTTTGCTGGAGGGAGGAGGATTGTAGGAAACAAACGAAGCAGAAAAGCACCTGAAAGTAACTGTGGGAAGAATGAATAACCATAGGGAGTCCTTGGTGAGGGATGTAATCACTAGGTCTGTTGGCTCACAAATTCAAAGAAAATTAATGACAGACGCAAAAATATTTCTTGCAATGGGAAACAATCCTGAGAAATCGTGCTGGAAGAGACTGCTTAGGTGGGTGATATAGTATTGTAGTCCTCATTTATTTAAGATCTCTAACATTGTACAAACAAGCAAGAGTATCACTTTTGGTTGTATGAAAGTAGAGATACTTTTGTAGTCAGGGCCCTGTGGAATAGTCTTCCTCCATTTCTTCTTACTGTAGTGTTTTATCTGAACAAGCTGTAACAAAAAGTAACTTCAAGAAATCAGAAATGTACATCAGATTCCAAATATTTTTGTTGGAGAAGAAGTATGATATAGCGTACTTTAAAATGGAGTAATTGGTCAACAGAATATTGTTGCTTTGTCCCCTACAGGTCTTATCACTCGTCTCCGACATCCAGTTGGATGCTCTTCAACAGCAACAGCAAGATTTAGTTATGGTAAATTTTTTATCTTCTTTTGGTGGAGATTTAGGTATCTGCCTAGGCAAGAATTTAGATTGCATGGACCCAGCTGATAATAAAGTGGTATCTGTGAAATTTCCCAGTAATAAGAAATACATAAACAACCACATGTTCACCAGAAACAGGTACTCATTTCCTCGTAAGGTATCAGTATCAAATGAGACACCTGACTCAGGTCCTTCTGTTCTGTGACTGTTGTATTTCTGTCACAACCACCAGTGCATTTCAAAGCTATCTGGACATTTCTAAGCATGCCTAAGACTCAAATATATATTTAATAGCTTTTCAAAGGCTATTTGATTTATTGAAATGCTTAGGAAATTGTAATGAATATTATTTATGGGGAAGATTCTCCTTGTCAGTTCTGCAAGTTTTAGAAATAAGAATGAAATCTTACACAGTATTAGAAAACAAGCAATAAATTTCAGTTTTGTATATATAGATCAGGAAGTTCATATCATCTGGCTGATGATAGGAACCTCCAGAATTGTGTATCTTTCCTGTGAATGTTCCTATTAAGCTCAAGGCTTAATGGTTTCTGAAGGGCAGAACTATTGTGGTTATAACAATAGAGGCAATCAGTAACTATCTCTGTAGCAATACTATCCATCCAGAACTGGTTCAGAGTTCAACATTCCATAGGATAATGCCAAAAAAGTTCTCATATGTAATCAAAGCTAAACATTTGTGTTATCTTCAAGCCTCAGACATTCCTACATTAAGCAACTTAAACACTAATCACATTCTACAAGCTGTAAAATAACATTCACAGATAAACATACATGAGCGTGTGGAAATTTTCAGGTATTTAAAACCCATGCTATAGCTGATGAACAATTGTGGTGTTTTGCTACATGCATTAACTGCAAAAAGTAAGGCACGTCTCCTGGAGCATGGCTCAGGAAAACTCACCTGACTGTTCTAACATATTGGGTTGCTTTTATAGAGGAGTGGGAATTAAACCCATCTGAACTGACATTCATGAAAGAACTTGGGCGCGGGCAGTTTGGAGTTGTGCAGCTGGGTAAATGGAAAGCAACCATCAAGGTTGCCATCAAAACGATCAATGAAGGCGCAATGTCTGAAGATGATTTCATCGAGGAGGCCAAAGTGATGATGTAAGTATAAAAGCTATTATATCTGACAGTTGACATTGAGATGACCAAGAAATAAATATAATCTAATTCCATTTAAAACAAAGACAAAGCAGTTTGATGGGAATGGTGGATGTGCAGGACAGGAAGGCTGATATAAGGGTCTGAACTGGACTGACACAGATGCTCACTGCACCCATTGCCAGACTCTTTCTTTAGAGTATATACTGCTTTGTGCTGTGGGCTAAACGTGCTGATAAACAAATGTGCTCCTACAATTATTCTTTCATCCATAATTCAGTGCCTCTAGGACCACTGGCAGAGCTCATACCTAACTAAAACTTTTGAGAAACTATATTACCATTTCTGCTAATTTTGTAAATTAGGGAAGTATCCAGACTGGGTCTTGGCACAGCCCAGAAGAGAAATTGTCTTGCAGGGTCACATCCCCTGCTTGAAAGCTAGGCGTAACTAGACCTTTCCATTTCACATCATCCGCATCAAGCTTTGCATTCACTACACTTACATAACTGAGGAAAAATTATGAATTCAAAGACTGCACTTTTTGAAGGAAATTGTAGGCAGAAATATGTTAGATAGTGGGACAACTCTGAGGCCAGTTGAATTGAATACTGTTATCAAGTACTGAAAGTATTTTTCAAAACCCATCAGGAGAATCAAAGGTCTAGTTACCTGCCAAGGACAAATGCTAGCCTGTCTAAAATGTGATTTTAAACAGGAAGCTCTCCCACCCGAAGCTGGTCCAGCTTTATGGAGTGTGCACACACCACAAGCCTCTCTATGTTGTGACTGAATTCATGGAAAATGGCTGCCTGCTCAATTTCCTTCGGCAAAGGCGAGGGAAACTCGGCAGAGACATGCTGCTGATCATGTGCCAAGATGTGTGTGAAGGGATGGAATACCTGGAAAGAAATGGCTTTATTCACCGTGATTTAGTAAGTACAATAGGTTTTCTGAAGTTCTTGGTAAATATTAGCAGTATAGGACATGCCACTGCATTTTATGGGACACCAAAGTGTCCTGTTAGACTTCAGCCCTTCAGCTGTTCTTTTGTCTTTGGACAGTTGGAAAAACTACTTTATAATTGAGATAAATCAGAGAAAATTGGGATATTAGCACGGAGCAGGCTGCTGTTAGGACATTCCAATACAAGAGTATCATGCAGTGATCACAACACAAACAAAATCACAGTGATACAAAAGGTCAGCAACAATGAGGATTTTTTTTTTTTGAAAACAAAATATTTTTCTATCTACATTTTTTGCTCCCTACTGACTTATCTTGATGCTGGGATATCTGGGTGGCTTTTCTGCCCTACCCCTCATACAGAGGGAACCACAGGAGAGGAGCTTGTTTCCTTACTCTGCTTTTTGTTAATCACTCATATCTGGATGCAGACAGGAAATATTTCTGCTCTCCTCCCTAGTTGCCTGAAGAAATGTAAAATATTGAAAATTTCCAAGGAGTTCCTGATTTCTGTAATGAAAAAGTCACAAAACATTTTTAAAAATTCACATCCAGTGTCCTAATGCTAGTGTTCAGGAAACTCTCTGCTTGGATAACTAGACTCTGCAGCCTAAAATTTCTTTCACCTTGCAGGGATATGTAAAAATATTGCAACTCCTACTACAAGAATTTAAACTGATATATGCTATGGGTGTGTAACTACACAGTAGTGAAATATGTTCACTGATTCAGAGCCAGAAATTCACTTATATTTTTGAGCAAGACACTCATCTCCTGGTAGAATATAAACAGTATGAGCTGAAACAAAAATAATCAGCTGTTGTATTTTTCTTAAAATGCTTTAGCATACATTTCAAATATGTTTCTCTCATTTTCCCCAGGCTGCAAGAAACTGTTTAGTCAACGCTGAGCACATCGTTAAAGTATCTGACTTTGGCATGGCAAGGTACGAGGCCATTGACACAGGTTTAGTGAGTACCTATTTTCAGTCAGCTGCAGCATGACCTTGAGTTAACCTCATTGCTTGCTTTGCTGATTTGGGGAATCCCACTGCTGTCAATTTTTAAATTCTGATGGAAATTATAACGTCGTTTAACTGTTGTACCACGAACTGGATGTTGTGTCCTCCTCTTGCTACTGGTGAGTGTAAGACAGGTAAAAAAGTACCTGGTAAACTTCAGTAGTTGTTAATGGACAGAGAAATACCCAGCACACACAGAGATGCCAGAAGCTTGAAGAAACAAGTTCCCCAAATTTCTGAGCACTGGGAAGGACAGGAAGGACAGGAAGTCCCTAGGGACCGATCCAGGTGCTGGTGCTGACCTTTAGAGGCGGCAGCAGCTGTGTCGGTCAGGCAGGAGGCAGGGAGGACTGGCAGGGTGGGCAGGAAATGAGATGTGCACTGCTCTAGCAGGGAAGTGGTTTTTCTGCTTAATGAGAAGACCAGCCAAACATGGAGAAAGATAGCAAAATGCACTCTGATAAGCACAGGCCAGGGAAACGTAGCTCTGCCCTCACACACATCCCCCAGAGGATGTGCTATATTTTATAGCTGAGCTGACCGAATGACTGACTGCTACACAACGGGGTCTCACTCCTCCCTTCTTTCCCCTTGCAAGCCCAGCACAAAGCTCTCCACTGCTGTGTTTTACTGGCTGATCTTTGTGCCGAATTAGTAGAGTGAATTGGCCCACTTTGGAGTCAGATAAGCTTGAAGGGTAGTGTGTGGCTTTGAGCAGGAGGTGGTGGCAACATTTACCTTGTGGCTGTAAGTCACTAGATCAGCACAGCCATGCTGTTTACCTTCTCCTTAGGTTTTGCCTCCTATTTCTAACCTAAGGATTACAACACCCCAGCAGTTCATAACCAAATACTTGTTTTTCAAAAGGCTGCCCTATACTACGCAGTGCTCACTGGTTGCACCACTCCCCAAAAGCATAAGGTCAGTACCAGCGGTCTGGACTCATCCAAATGCACCCAAAACCACAGTAAGAGACCAAAGGGCTGCCAGGGTCCAGTCTGAGAACAATGAACCTGAATGGCTCACTGCAGCCAAGAAGTGGAGACCAGTGGTGTGGCTCTAGGACAGGCGCTCACTCTCCCAGGGAGACCATGGAGAGGTGATGGGATCACAGTCTTATTATTCAGGCTCACACAATTGCCACTACTGGTGGTTTTGTAGAGTTATTTTGTATGTTCCTTGCCCAATAACCTCTCATTTTTCTGTGCCTGCACCAAAATAAGAAAGGGAGACAAAGAGATGATTTCTTTTAATGTGACCTCCTTTAAAAGGTTGCTTTAAGGTGACAGAGGGTGACAGAGCAGTGGAACAGGCTGCCCAGAGAGGTTGTGGAGTCTCCTTCCCTGGAGACATTCAAAACCCACCTAGACACAGTCCTGTGCCCCCTGCTCTAGGTGTGCCTGCTCACGCAGGGGGGTTGGACAAGATGATCTCTGGAGGTCCCTTCCAACCCCTACCGTTCTGTGATTCTGTGATTTAAAAGCTGCCTTTGCATTATGCCTTCTGTGAGAACAAATGTTGTGTAGTGCACGTCCATCGTCTGCTCAGGAACATTAATACTGGGAAAATGTGCACAGAGCTTGTATGTAGGTAGGGATCAGTCTAAAAGCCTTTAAAATGTTGCCCTATAAATGCCTGCATCAGGCATGCAATTTTATCTTAACTGGGAGGTCATCTCCTCTAAGCATAGGCAAAGAAAATTACTTTTCCAGTGCACCTGCAAGAGCTGTTGCCTTCTATGTGATGAACATTTCATTCTGTGTTGCTTCTGTAACAACATGCCAGAAGTTGCATCTGTGAGGCTGGGTAGTGTGTTCCACCCATCGGTTATGAAGTGTAGCCCTCTGCCAATAGTATTTGGGTACAAGTGGTTGAAAAGGTGGACTGTCTTAAAAAGAGACAATAATTATTTATTGCTGCTAGTTTTCCTGCCCATGGCATAAGGATCTTTCCTATCAGTATATACCCAGAAGATGACAATAGCAAACATCCTCTCAGTCTTACAGAGTGTATTAAAATGTTTTATTCTGACATACTTCTCAAGAACAATTAAAATAATCCATTTAAACAGAAATCTCTTTAAGTGCATAGCTTCCAGTGTGGGTATCTGTATGCATTTTGCATTAAAGCAGTGATACCATTTCTTTGTTTCTAAATTGACACTGTATTTTTGTGGAATTACAAACCATCTGTGGAAATGTTGCCAGAGCTGCTTGCCTTTTATTTATCATTAAAATGTATGCTGTTTCCTGTTATTCTTTAGGTATGTCATTGACGATGAATATATCAGCTCTTCAGGTGCCAAGTTTCCAGTCAAATGGTCATCTCCTGAAGTATTTCATTTAAAAAAATATAGCAGCAAATCAGATGTCTGGTCATTTGGTGAGTTGATTAGGTTAATGTGCAACATACTGTGCGCCCCTAAAACTACTGATGTGATTTAGAAAGTGTAACTTTTCACTGATACTACCTGTCTTAAGGTTGAGTCCTTCCCATTTTTCAAATCTTGCCTGTAATGGATGACTATGATTTTTAATAGAAAGGCTTTGTGCCTAAATATTAGATTTTGTCTGAAATGTGCATTATTGGTATGTCTCCATTAGCCAAATGTATATCCACCTCAGTTTCATGGACCACCTTCTCAACCGACTTAAAAGAGAGCAGAATTGTATCAGTTGAAAATGTTTTTGGTAGTCTGTCTTCATTCAGCTCACATTGCCCATGTTTTCATGCAATACACAAAAAATGAAGAGTGGTTTTTGTGCTTCTAATGTTATTAAATAGCTTGTGGGTTTGGGGTTTTTTTTGTCCTAAATATTTTGGTTCACTTCTAGGTGTACTGATGTGGGAAGTTTTCACAGAAGGCAAAATGCCTTTTGAAAGTAAGTCAAATTCTGAAGTTGTCCGTGAGATTTCTCAGGGAAACCGACTTTATCGACCACATTTGGCGTCACATACTGTGTACAAAGTCATGTACAGCTGCTGGCATGAGGTTTGTTGCCCTTTTTTTCCTGTGATGCTACTTTGCTTTATTATTAATTTGTAATGTGGATCTAAAAGCAATCTTAAGAGATTTAGTCATTAAATTCTTATTTCACATCTGTGGCATCCTCAGTCCCTCTCACTATGATTTTCACAAATCACACCTAGGCTTAGAAGACTCTTTCTTTTGACTGTTGCATCTAATAAATATAAAGCACACCATCAGTGCAATAGGCGTAGATCATGCCTGGTTTTGAACAAGCCAGTATTGTTTCACTTCTCTACTGTGTCAAATGCATTAGCCTTTTTCACACCCCGGTATCATGCATAGCTTTCTCTAGCTCTGCTCTGAATGATAATCTTAACACATTCTTACACAAAGTGGGTATGGCCACTAAATGTGGATTTTAATCCCTGTTTTTCAGGTGTACATCAGTACCCCTATAAATCACTACAGCTCCTAGGCTGCACCTCTTTCACCATCTCCACTCTGATTTAGTACTTGATATTCTTCCCCCATTTCTCCAGCACCTATTTCTTTGTTGGTATCAAAATACAGATTCCATCAACTTCTTCATCTGAGTAATCCCTTAAGGTCCCTCCTTCTCTAGTGTCTACAGGAAATGAATCTTTAATTTTAGATAGGAGGTACTTTCAGAAGAGCTTTGTGTGCAATGTGTTCATGTAAATAGGCAGGCATACACTGAGAACCAAGCTGGGGAACCTTGGTGCTACCGTTGTCTCCTTTACCCTACCTCTTCTTTCTTGCCCATCTTTTAACTATTTATATAATTTTTAGAATCTAAGTAAAAAAAAGCTTAAGAGACTGAAATCTAAGCTCCATCTAGCTTGCTTGCTTAATGCAAACATCCATTGGGATGATAGCTAGCAGAGAGAGGACGGGGAAGAAGTTCTCTCTTCTCCTGTCTGCCATCACCCAGGAGGAGTTTGCTCCATGCTGAGCTGCAATACATGAAATGATACAACAGTGTAGATCCTTTTTCAACAGCCCAGGAAACATTCCTGAGTATCATGGTTTCCTGACAGGTAGTATTTTCCAGTGACACACTGCAGGGGAGAAACCCTATAGGGATTCTGGTCCAGAATTGAAATATAAAGACATTTTAGGAACGCTTGGAAAAGTGGCTATGCTCATGCTGCTGGTGTCATGAAGAACAGATGATTTTTTTCCCCTCAAATGACAAACTTAATACAGAAGAAAAGAATAATAAAATAAAATGTTATTTTTAAGTGGTAGCTCATGCGTAATTGTAACCATCTTCTGAAGTCTGGTATTATAATCAATCAATCTATCCGCTAATATAAATTTATCCTCTGCTTTTCTTTTCAGAAACCTGAAGGACGTCCTACTTTTGCAGAGTTAATAGAGACCCTCACAGATATAACAGAGATGGGATAATCAGAGATTTTACATGAATGCATTTACTGAAAGGTTAGCATTAAGCATGTCAATAATGTAGCTGATACAGAAAACCTCAGCCTTTTACAGCAGTCTCTGCTTAAACTGCAGTACCATCATCCTACATATTGAAGCAGCTGTTCAGGCTTGGCCTAATTTTTAGTCATTTAAGAAAGATACCTCAGGAAACTGGTTCGGGACTCTCAAAGCTTTGTTTTCATGATTAGGGAGAAAAATCTGTCTGGAAAGAAGTAACCAAGCTTACTCACCTTATAGGCCTTTTTATTTATTCTTTTTGTCAGAGCTACACTAATTCCTGTAACAATATTATTAAGTTATTTGGTACTTAATATGACTCATGCACTGGGGAATACTGACTGGCAGCAGCAAAAATGATGGAAGTACCTCTGATAAAGCTCAAGCTAGGTCATGTTTAAAGGCAAGCCCCTTTGCTGCAAAGCATCCAGCACTGAGGAAATGGAGCAGTGCTTCAGAAAGGGCAGCAAGCTAATGACCAACTGCCGGAGCAGCGCCCATGCGTGTGCCCGTACCCACTGCTGTGGATAAAGGCAGGCAATGGGAGCAAAGGGAGCAGTCATCACTTAGCAGCTCCCAAGCCACATCTGAGTACCTGGAAAGACTGAGCACCCCTGAAGCATTTTAAACTTGCATCACAGGTCAGGGTACCTTCTCTGCCAATTCTGTTACACAGAAGGAGAGTAAGGGTTATCCTACCCTAACCTCTCCCTGAATTTTCCACTATTGTCTCCCACTCCTCGCCTGCTGCTGCCTACTCAAACACCCATGCTTGCCTTAGTCCTCCCCTCGTGAGTGCCCAGAATAGTTAATGGACAAGTTAAAACTGGAACCTGACAGTAAAACAAAGTGCTTTGAATTAGTCTAGCTCAGATGGATCCTGTGATACTTGGCATGGAGAATGTCTGTAACCCTACTTGCTATGTTATCATTCACTTTTAATTTTAAATCATAATTTTGGTCAATACAAATATATTATAGAAAAGAAAAAGCAGATGAAGTTAATAATTGTTTAATACAGAATAGTCAGACCATTAGAAATAAATAGTTTTTTAAAAATATGTGATTGCATTGAGAATTATTTATAGGAAAATACATCCTATTTCATTTTATAGCACTTTGTAGACAAAATACTTAAAACCCACTAGCTGAAGAATGGTTGAGTTCTGCAAACTTAATTTTTCCTTTCCAAACTTAAAAAATAACTGCAACAACAAAATGAAATATATCAACCATCCCAAGTTTTGAATTTCCAGAAGATGATGGCATCTTTGGGTCACATCCATTCCTGGCATTAATCACTCACCTTTACTGCAATAGTATTTTGATAGTTATCATCACTTGGGAAAGGAAATTCTTAATCCTATTGTTTGAACATTTGGGAGTACCTTCAAACACACTTTTAAGGCATTTCTGCTTCAAGTGAAGCATGATATCCTTATTGTTTCATATAATCTGCTAAAAGAATTGCCATCAACTGATGTCACTGTTTACTGTTATAATCAACTCATTTATAAATATTCAGTTCCTTATTGGACATATGACTAAACACAGATCTGTACAACACAGTGCCACACATGGAGCTCAGCACAACTTCATGCTCAGGCCACAGAAATACAAGGCTTTTCAGTAGATGATGTGCCACGAATGCGAAATTCAAACTGTCTGCAATATAAAAGTACATGGAGACTGAATAATGTATGAGGCATCTTTTTTAATAGCTTTTGTAAAACTGGTTTTGCCACATTTGACTGAAAGTTAATATGTAATACAATACAGTACAGTGTAACAAAAAGCTCCTGTAAGTTTATGTACTCAAAGCACCCTGCTCATGCTTGTTTCACTGAGTTGACCCATGGTGAGTATGCATCCACCCTTGAAACATGTTGGTCTAATACACAGAGACAATAATGCTTGCCTACCAAGCCTTCAACTTCTCAATATAATCTTTCTGTAGGCTGCTTTAGGAAAATTATGAGTAGGCTGTTACTAACGCTCTGACGCAGATAAATTTAAGAGCTGTTATCATCCGGCTGACAGTAAATAAATGAAAAAGCACTAGAACATGCTTCAGAGTCAGTGAAACCAGTGCTTAATCAGCAACAAGAAAGGTCTACAGGACAAAGGTCAGGTATCTATAGTGTGTTTACTTACCAGAACAGCTACACCCATAAATAAAGACTAAGTAGGCCACCTTAGTCCTCATGGTGACTCTGATGTTAGCTCTAACTCTAACCATATTAAAACAGGCAAAAATGAAAGTACTTAGAGAGGTGAACAGCAAATGCCACCCATGCCACTGAACATAAAGAGGCATATGTGGGCAAACAGATGTCCGTTGGCTGTTTTTGTTAAAACCTTTGTGTGATAAAAGAGAGATCTGGAAGAGCGCTAAAAGTTAGAAGGAGATTCTATACCACCCTCATACAGGGAATGTCTAGTCAAAGGCTGTTTGAGTGCTGAGCATTTGTAAAAATTTGGTTGATGTTTCCCGATCAAACATCAGAAAACTTGCAGCAAGTCAGTATTATGAAAAAAAAGGCGGAATTCCCAGCCTCTGTGCACCAGCCACTTAGGATATATCTCTTTTCTATAGGAAAGCTGCACTGTTGACAAACTGGAATATATTTTCAGAAAATTAAATTACTTCCCTCATCAAGAGCATTTGTGACAAGCAATGGAGATCAGTTACTTGTGTGTACGTGTCTGGTGATTATCTCCAGTGCCATTTGGTTTTCAGACCAACTTTTTTTAATCCCCTCTACAAAGTGTCACGAGCAGGGTGGCCCTGCAGACACACTAACACACACCACCAAGCACCACTCCTCCCTCACGCACCACCAGCCTGGCTCCCGCTCAGCCTCCCTGTCCTGTTCGGAACCTCGGTGCCACTTTAAAGCCTGCCAGAAAGGAGTCAGCTGTGGGAAACCAACTCTGCTAAGAGAGTATTTTCTAACACGCTTGCCAGTTTTGTTTTGCTGGAATTTAAACAGTAAGAGATAGGTGTTTGCTAGGAGTAGATAATTCCCCATATAGTTCCAGGACACAACCATGGTGAGTAAAGAGGTTGAAGTTTTGAATCAGTACTCTTTGGGATAAAAAATTTTTATAGCATGGCTGTTTTTAAGTGTGGCTGGGAAGACAGGTAAAGAAGATGGTAGAACAGGTTTCTACAGAAACTAATAACCTCTGTACTTTCTCCCAAATTCCCTGTAGGTTATATAACCTATGCAAGTCTTCTTGACCTACCTACATTTAATCAGCACAGCTATATAATGAATTTAATTGCCCATTAATTTGTCCTGAGGTACGGTAGTAATGAGTAGATGCCAAAAATTGTTTTGCATCAGCATTTAAAAGCCATCATTTGCTTAGCAATGTATTGCCTCTGAAGTTTTCTTTATTAACCATTCCCACTACTTTCCAAAACACTTCAAATTACTTTAGGCAATACCCTTCATTTCACTGCCTGGAAAACCTGATAACTCACTGAAATACTCTCCATTGACACTGGCCATGAGAAAGAGATCCCTAATACAGCAGCTTTGGCTTTTCTTCCCTAGTTTAGAAGGGAAGGCATTTTTCACTTGCCCATTATTTTCGTCCCTGTCTTTTGACTACTAATCATCAGCATTAAATGTTCCTTGCCAATGCTTTCTACAGAACACCAGGGTGAAAATAACACACCTAGACAAATTGGATAATTCTGTAAGAGAAGCTAAAACCTCTTGATCTCCCCATCCTCTTCCCTCCAGTTCCATCATAACATTACAGACTTTTTAGCTCAAGGGCAATATATAATAGTTTCACACCTGGCTTTTCTAGGGAAGTAGAAAATTTTCTTCCCTATCAGAAAAACTAAAGCTACTAAAAGAAGGTTGTGATCAGGTCAGATAGACATGAACTGCAATGATATCAGCCAGACCTTTTTCGTCTAGAATCCACTTAGTGTGTGTATACGACCAGCTGCTAAAACCAAGATTTTTTGCTTTGGATCTATCAGTTAGCATTTAAATGCTTACAAGAAATATGAATTACACTCCTTTTTATCCCTTGTTTAAAAAAACACAGGTCATTTAGTACATAATCCATGAATAATTTATTACAACAGAAATATTAGGATAATTTCACTAAAAAGTAAATGAAAATTATTCCAAATTCATAACTAAATAGAAACATTTTCAAAAGTAACATCTCTTATAGTAAATGTTTTTTATACAATCAGATAATCAATAATTTTCTTCTCAACATGACAGAATTCCTGTACACGATGAAAATAAGCACTAATTTAGGTTTTCTGACATTGTAAGAAAAAACACATTATTTTCCTAGTAGATGTTATTAACATATAAAAGCAGATACACAGGTCCAGTAGAAAATACAGAATTTTTGCTTGGTACAAGTTAATTGACTACCAGAAGTTGGTGTAAAAAGAGCCCAGACATGGTATAAAAGAGTCCAGACCCTTTTCAAAGAACTTATTACTACGTATCGTAAAAAAATGTCAACACGCATCCATTCAAATATTGGACTGGTTGGTTTTTTTGTACAAATAACCCATTAGTCACACCACAGTGATGACTGTATAAGTAAATAGAGGGGCCACCAGCTATGCAAAAGGATCTCTTTTTCTCTTTTCAGGGTCAATCAATATTTTCTTCAGTTATTCTTTAAATTGTATGAGTATTTCATAGTGAAAAGCAATGCAAGTTTTTGTTAAAAGGCACGCTGTAAAGAAAACTCCATCTTTAGTCTTTTTATTATTTGTATTATCTGTTTTTAACTATAAAGGTTTTGTAGCTTGAATCAGGCTGATAAAG
The DNA here is from genome assembly GCA_013400875.1 of Anhinga rufa. Lineage (NCBI taxonomy): Eukaryota > Metazoa > Chordata > Aves > Suliformes > Anhingidae > Anhinga > Anhinga rufa. The sequence goes on along the minus strand of VZTV01018231.1, from coordinate 37,572 downwards.
CCAAAGTATTCTCTACATTACCTAAGAAGTAACAAAACTCTGTTTATATATTTTCTTCTCTGAAGCTTTTTTAACACATGCATTTTAACAGCAAAGAATTGCTGCAAGTCTCATCACTTGGAAAGCTGAAAAAGATTCCAAAGCTGTATATATTGTCATTATATTTTCAAGGCAAGTCCATTTTTTGTGAAAATGTCTCTTATGCTGGGTAACATTGCTGCCACCTCCTGTACCATTGACTGTACTTCTCAAATAGGTAATCAAGGGTGATAACCCGCATACCCATTGCCTAATGACATCTAGGCTTCTCTTTACTTTGGCAAGATTACCTGCAATCTTACACAAAGTACTGTGAGCAGAAGAAATGGTCACCTTTTCAGTATCACATTTTTCATATATGCATTTCATTGTAAAAATGAGGGTTTAGAAACAAGGTATAGATGATTGATACGATTTCTACCTCTTCCTGCAAGTATGTCAACTACAAACCTATCTAAGGGAAGAAAAAAAGAAAAAAAGCAAGCTTGTAATTTAGAAATAACCTTAGAGCTAGTATATCTAGTGTTACTTTCTAGTTTTTGATAGCTTCTAAAGCATCATTAAAAATCATTACCAAGTGAGAAGTTTCATTAAAGTCTTTCAAAAAGGAAGTACTTAAACTTTGCACAACATAAACACGTATGAAGTATCAGTAGCAACACTTGTTCTTACAGCTAAATTATGAGCTTTCTCCTGTGGAACAATTCACTATCCATCCAAAGCATCCACTTTTACTATACTCTTTGCACATTAGAGGATATACAGCCTGCTTCATGAAGAGGTTCTGCTTGGCATAAAAATCGCAGCTGATTAAAATAAATTTTTAATTGCTGAAATGCTAGCATCCTCTCGCAAAGGTTCTGGACTCACACTTAAAAACATAAGAATTGGAAATACTACCTTTCTGACGAGCTCGTCATGACCCACACATCTGATTGCTGAAGCTACTTTCTTGCTCACAAAGTGGCAACAAAGGGGATTGTAATGAGTAAACCATGGACTGTGCAAGCTGGTTTTGTGAGATAAAGATCAGTGACCACAACTGAGGAGCATACTGTGGTACAGATACCAATCTTCAAGGCCTACAGTAGATTAATAGATAAAACATCTAATAGAGGTGAATACTCATATTTAGAAAAGATGAAAAGGCCAAACTAAAACAAAAAACGTTTTGATGTTTCTCACTCCTTATTTACAACACTTCCTTCACCTAGTATTTTTAGAAATAGCACGTGGGTTGGAAAATGGATTTTGCTTTTATAATGGAATATAAAGTAACAGTACTGTTTTGCTATTAAGAAACAACGATATCTTTCCAGAAAACAAGAAAAAAATTTTAAAATCTTAAATGGGTTTCGATGAATAGATGGCGATATTAGGAAGAAGTACAGAAATAAGTAAAGCTCCTTCTTAAGTCTCAAAGTAGTGTAAAACAGAATGGAAATTCTTAAATGTACATTCTGATTTTCTTCTGCCTTTGAATAATTTATTCTTTTATCTCATGTAATTTTTTTAAGCCAACAACAACTGTGTTCAGGCTTCTAATGAATTTGCTTTTTCTTAAAATGTGACTTGGTCATAGTTTTGAAATAAAAAGGTAGATGGACATCCAGGGATTTGCAATCCATTCAGGAGTCCTAAAGTAGAAGAGGTAAGACTTTGCTATTAAAAATGGATTTTGAAGAAGAATGGTTACCAAGAACCATATTTCATAATTTTTTTGTGACTTCTATTTGAGATTCATTGGTAGGTGGTGTGGTTTAGCCCCGGTCAGCAACCAAGCACCACACAGCCACTTGCTCACTCCCCCCACCTCTGTGGGATGGGAGAGAGAATCGGAAGAGTAAAAGTAAGAAAACCCGTGGGCTGAGATAAGAACAGTTTAATAATTAAAATAAAATAGTGGTAGTAGTAATAGTAATTATAGTAATAATAACAATAATAATAGTACAATGAAAAGGGACGGGGGGTGGAAGAGGAAACCTGGAGTGGGGGAAACCCAAACAAACCACAAGTGATGCAACCGCTCACCACCCGCCGACTGACACTGCCAGTCCCCGAGCCGTGATTGCTGCTTCTCCCAGCCAACTCCCCCCAGTTAATATACTGGGCATGACGTCATATGATATGGAATATCCCTTTGGCCAGTTTGGATCAGCTCTCTTGGCTGCGCCCCCTCCCCTCCCGGCTTCTTGTGCACCTGGCAGAGCATGGGAGGCTGGAAAAGTCCTTGACTAGCGTAAGCACTACCTAGCAACAACTAAAAAATCAGTGTGTTATCAACATTATTCTCATCCTAAATCCAAAACACAGCACTACACCAGCTACAGTGAAGAAAATTAACTCTATTCCAGGCAAAACCATGACAGTATGTCATCAAAAATTAAAAGAACTTGCAAAATACTTAAAAGGGTTAAACAATATTTTCTTCATTTATATCTTCCATGAATATCCTTCAGGTAGACGATCTACAAGTTTGCTTGGCAATAAATTATAAACATATAAAGAAAGCCTGAAATATTAGGGCCATCACTAAGATAATAGCAGAGTGCTGGTCACTTCAGCAAGGATTATCTTTTATCATGATGGGAAAATTGCACTTTGTAAACATAGCTTACAAAGACCATTCTTTTCTGCTAAAATTCTCCAATAAGAGTTGCTGCACAAAAAAAGGACAAGGTTGTTCATTGCCTTACATACAATCGTGATCAGGTTTCTATCTGTCATGTTAATTATTGAACATTTGCAATCATTACTACCAACAGCTGGCATAGAGGAGTGGCCCACACTTAACTGGCCTTGCAGACAGTCTTCCAGAGGATTGCAGAAAAGAGCATTCTGGTAGACACAGGTGGGCTGAGTCTGCAATTCATGAAACTTCGATGATGAACACTGCTTGACAGTTTCATTGACTAAATAAAATGTTGTCCTCCTCATATACCAAAGCTGGGTCTTCCATGCTCTCCAGTAAAGTGTGACAGGTTTCGTATTCACAGTGTGGTAATGATGGCTCTTTGGCAACAGTAGACATCAACTGACTCCAGGTGATATTAGTATTTTTGAAAGCATGCAAGAGAAAAATGCCTATAATGATACTGCAGAATCCACTCAGGGTTCCAATGATATCACCCAGGTCCATACTACTCCACTCCTTGAACAGGATGATGGAGCATGTCACAACCATTGTGGTGAAACACACATAATAAATAGGTGTCACTAGAGATGTACTGAACACATCCAGTGCTTTGTTGAGATAGTTGATCTGAGTGCTGACTGAGAGCACCAAGATGCCCACCAAAACGTAAACCAATGGATATTGATAAACTGGCTTCCACTCCAGCATTTGTTTAATGGCAATGCCCAGGCCTTTCACAGATGAGACAGAGAAGGCACCAATGAGTGAACAAATTAAAATGTAGATCAGTATATTCTTCTGACCTCTCCTTGGAGCCACAATAAAAATCAGCATGAGGGCAACAACTGTTAGGAGAACAGCAAAGGTGACAAACACTGTAAGAAAGAGGAAGGGGAAGAAGAGTAATGCGCATGAAAAAACATACCAGACTATTTCCAAGTACATGCTAGAAGTTATTCAGTGTCCTGAACACTTTATGAACTGTAGCACAAGTTCCTTGCAATTGCATACAGACCTGGATCTTGCAGCTTTCTTTCCATCTCATCTAGTGAGGTGACCTCCTCCTCCTCAGGGGCGTGAATAACCATGACTGTTGATCCCAAAATGCTCAGTACACAGCCCAGTTTTCCATGAATATTCAGCTTCTCATTTAAAAAATAAGATGACAATATAGCACTGTTTGGCAAAATATAAATAAAAGGTTCAGCTCCACCCACCGTGCGAGACATTAAAAATCTTTCTGTGTAACATAATAATTCAAAACCTCTTTTGAATTTGGATATATGGGAAACCAGCCTGAAACAATACCATTTTAGGGAGTTTTGCAGGAAGGTTGGTCAGGACCAAGAAGGTCAGGTCAGGTCAGGTTTTAGGGGGATTAGCAACCCTGATCCCTCCCCTCCAGGCTCTAAAAGGAACTTCTCATTACTGATTGCCTGGGTCAGGGGTATACACTCACACACCTGTAGATTGACCACATGGGCTGTTATTTTCTTCCAGAAATGGTTTAAAGCCCTTTATTTGCCATTAGAACCAATGCACACAAGTTTTGGAAACTTCCTCCTCGTCACTCCCCAGGCTCTCCCACCCAGGCAAAGTTTCTACCTGGCTTCCCAGGACTCCCCCAAAAACACAGAGAAGACACATCTCCCCCTTCAAAGAGGACTGACCCCAGGCTCTCCAGGGGGTTGAAGATTTAACCTAAGGGTAATAACACAGCCCAAATGAGGCCACCTCACAGGGCACACGATTAGCCAGCTAGAGCACAACCTTAGGCACAGACACAGGCTTAACAGTGTGTGGACATGCTCACAAATATTTTTTCAACCCACTGATCAAATCACAGCTATTTTTTCCACACAAGGGTAATGAGCTCACTGACATGAAGTTCTCATGGCCTCTGTGTTTCATGAGAAACAGAAAGATTGTTAACAACATCAAAGGAGAGCGTGTTAATACTCAGGCTGTTTTGAGAAGCAACAGCCAGGCGGCCAGTTAGTCGGCATCTATCTACACACTGATCCCAACACATCTGTAGGTGACAGAGTTACACTGGTTTCGCTGTGACAGAGCAGCTGCATTTTTAGCAGTTGGATTATGCAAGGATCTTTTTAAAAAAAAAACAAAACCAAACCAAACATGGCCCAGGTTGGTTTTAAACACAATGTTTCATATCGTATGCTCAGGTCTTAAAAATAGTTTCACATTTAAAATACAATAATTCCATTTTGCTAATAAATTATTTCCCAGAAAGTTTGCCATAAGCATAATCCATGTCTTTTCTCCTTCTGTGATAGATATATTAATGCATGTGCTTAAGTACTTGGAAATTATTTGTTTCTTCAAACATAGGAAATAATTAGTGTTTGAAGGGCATTCATATTTCAGAAGAAGCTCAGATTTTAACTGTGGATATTAAAAAAGCTAAAATTTTCTTTGCCTTCTTTCCAGAAGGACTTGGAAAAGACCAAACAAACCCAAAATGCTTACTAAGTGTGCCTTAATATGAAATGATGCTCCTATAAAAAAAGAATGTTTTTGAAAACATTTTAATGGAGGAATACTGTATTTTTTTTTAAAGTCTTGTCACACTGAAGAACAGGATAAGACTTTAAGAAAGCTTCAGTCCTCTAGGAAGAGATAAATTACAGCCTTCTACCACTGCATATCAGCAGTATACCTGGTATACGCTGATAAGAAATACTTCATAATATAGGTGGAAGGCTGTTGGGAAAGCATATATTAGTCTTTGTAACAAGATTTCTCATTCTCTCTACCCAGAAAATTCAGGTCTAAATAAGGAAGGGGTCTTTCCACCATGGAACCAAAAGCGTTTTTTGGTCCAGGTATTGCTTTTCAGTTTTCTTATTAAAATCTCTACTTTCAGCCAAAGACAGTATTTTTCCCTCACGCAGCGAATGGTTCATTTGTCAAGGTTTGCTTCCAGTTTGTACTAACCTTATGAGAACACTCAGTGCACCCAAGGGGGTAACTAAGGTTGCAGGTGCAAAGGCATAGGCAGCAAAGTTTGCAGCTTCTCCTAATCCCACTGCAGGAGAAAGAACACTTAGATCAGGTTGAAGGGGGGCGGGGGGAAATAAAAGGCGCACTATTATAAATATTTTGCATGATAGCTATGATAACAAATATAAACCAAAATCTTTTTTTCTACATTACATATGCAAATTTTCTTTTCAAAATTACCTAACTTCCTCTGGACATAATAAAGACTGAAGAAAGTTAAATACTTTCCCCTAAGTACTCCTAGGAGCTGGACAGATTCAATCCATTGCTTTTGAGTGGATCTTAAAGAAAAGGTGGTTACTCTGCAAAGAGCTCCAAAGAGCAAACACAGTATTTGAGAGATGGGATACCAGAACGGCCTCTGTCATAAAGGTGATTGCGAAGACATTTCTTTTAAGTGAGGGGAGCTAAAAATCAGGGAATAAATTGATTTAAAACAATCTGCTTTATGTAGCATTTACATAAAGGTTGAGAGGAAAGAGGTGACTTACTTGATAGCAATCCAGCCCACCAAAGCCATTCCTTCAAATAAGAATATCCACCCTGTCCTAAAAGCAGAAAAAATAATCTCATCTTAGAAGAAAGAGACCATCTTATTATAATAAACAGAACTACAGCTTCACATTTGCATCTAGTCCTACAAAGTACTGAAAGAGCATAGTATCTGGCTGTGACATGAAGAGTATTTCGTTTGATTTTGACTGACATTTTTTATTAATCGCTCCACTGCTTTTTGACTTGGAGTTGTGAAAAATTATATTTGACTAAATACCCATGGAGGGAAAGTTCCAAGCAAAAGTAAAATGTCCATGAAGATTGTTGCTGAGCTTAAGAAATGCTTCAAAGTGCTTTTCTAAGTCAGATCCAACATATTCATACACAGTCAGCTGCATTTTGGCTCTCCTTATAGTTTAAATTGAGAAATTGGAAAGAAAAATGCCACTGCATGCTGTAATTTTTTTTACATAAAACACAAGTATGTTGAACATTAAATGTTCCTTTTTTTTTTCCAAATAACTAAATTCTCTGGAAGAGTATATTGCAATAAACACAACAAACAAAAGAAAAACTGCTGATGCTCTTTATTTAAATCCATACAAAGGGAATGATGAGATTAGCCCAATGGGTTTTTTAAAAGCTCTCCACATTTTTCTAGCTCCTCATCTGTTGACTTTGATAGAAGAATAGTTGTACTAACTGTAGAAACTTTTTAAATAAGTATTGCGCTTCCTTTTTTGAAAGGGAACAAAATCTAATTACCATATTACAACTTTCCATCTCAAATGAGCAGGGAAAAAAGATGGAAAAAAAGAGAGAGAAAGGCATTTTGAAGGGTAAGACAAAGGGAGAACTTTAACTGGTATCTAACTGCTGTCAAGGAGGAATTGTCATCAGCTCACTGTATTTAATACCCACTGCTGCCCCCATAGCCCTAAGAATTCTGAAATCTCAGTCCCTGTAATCACACCATATTTCCATCCCTAGCCAAGGCAAGACTTCTGTTCACTGTTGAAGTATAAAGGTTTTCAGCTACGATGGTTTTAAACATGTGATCTGTGACTCGAACCTTGATTTTGCCGAGTTATAACAGAGGTATTTGTGTCTCCAGCAGGAGCAAGGTGGGCACCATCGCTTACCAGCTCGGGGGACTCCTTTGTCTGCCAGTTTCAAAAGCCCTTTCTTCTTCAGTATGAAACTAGAACCAATAAAGATACTGGAACCTATTGCCAAAGCCAAGCCAACGTAGAGGCGATATTTACTTCCAGCAGGCGAGGAAACACTCTGGTTCATTTCATTCAGAGTCCCGTCCATAGAGGTGAGGAGAGAAGAGTGGGATTCAGACACGTTGATGACCTGGCACCATGCCTGGCAGGAGTCATGGCAAGCAAAAGAGAGCACAGCACCTGGGAGGAGAAAAAGAAGGACAAGTGATTCGTGAACCAGGCACAGCTCTGCAGGAGCCCCATCCTTGCTGCGCTCACTCATTTCCACATCTTCCCAGAGCTCTTGTCATTTCTGGCTGTGCAAATAACTCACAAAACCCACATAACATACACAGTGCTGCCCCAGGTCATTACCCACCCCTGTAATTCACAGGTACCTGTCTTACTTTATACATATTTTTGCACTACATTGGCCCAGTCAAGCAATTAGGGCAATACCAAGGAATGCAGCAATAAAATATTATCTTCAGTGTAAAAGTCAACTTGAAATCATCCAAGCTAACCTGAAAGCCCAAGAAGAAACAGTTCTTTTGTGTTGTGCAGAGACCACATCCCCAAAACACAAACATATAACCAGATCCATGACTGCAGACTTTGCCTGCTAGAGTAAGCCTGCTGTTATTCCAGGCTTCTGTTTTTCCATTTGTAGCTGAGATTTGGAAATGACCAATAAAAAAGAGAAGGAAAAAAAAAGATAGGGAGCAAACCTTTGCTGCATATGGGTACTAATACATTTTATTAAAATTGCCCAGTGACTACTGTGTGAGTCATATCTTCTTTAACCAATCAGAAAGTTTTGAGATGGAGGCCTCATTACAACTCACCGTAATTTTCATCTACCCTCAACAACCCCTAGCTGGAGGAAGATGACAGCCTGCAAGGACAGTCCCCTGGCTACCCCTGCAACACAGCTGCAGAGCTGGGTGATCCTGAGCTAAGACTGCAGCTTCACACGCTCTGCCAGCCAAGCCTTATCAGCATCACTATGATGACAGCCCGTGGGAATGACGTCATGGCCATCAGCCTAGACGTGCTTTCTAAAGGAAGAGGTATTGCATTTCCAAGAACAGAAGGAGTTGTCATTTTGCATGGGGAAGCAGGGGACAGGCAGCAATGCTGCAACAGCGCTTAAAAGTAGTCCAGGCAGATGTTTCACTGTTTCTCATAGTAGACGCAGCACGCAAACAGCATGGAGCTGAGAATCCAGGCTGGAAGAGCTTTTAAGGGCAGTCTTTTTGGAAAGAAAGGTTTTATTGCAAATAAACGTTAAAATATGAAACAGCAGATGCAGAAGTACAAAAGCTCAGTCCATTGTGATTCATATGAAGTATTGGATGCAACAAATAATTTTGCTTTCTATGTTTCCCCTGTAATTAAAATGACTCATGAACGATTCATCCTGCTGAGTGGCACCAGCAGCAATACACTCACTTTTGGTTTTTTCCAACTGAAAAAAACACTTGGAGACTTGGTAGAAAAGGATGTGCCTCTGTGTCTGTTTATACCTAAGTCCTGGAAATACTAATGCTCTGTCTAAAGTACTTCACTGCACAATTAACAATAAGCAATGTCAGATAATTCACCTAATATTGTTTCCGAAGGAGTATTTAAAATACCAACAGTATTAAAAATGGTGTGAAATCTGACAGCGTGTCTTCATTTGCTGATACTAACACTGGGAGATACCGCCCTTTACAAGTAAGGAACTGAGAATGACCACCTGCTCCCAGCTGTCCTGTGCCACGCTGTACAACAAACACACTACAGTAAGTTAGCAGTTGGCTTTCAGGCTGTGCAATCACATTTCCTTGTTCGCTAAGAGAGTTTCTGTATAACAGGAGCTGTTCTGCAATGCTTAGCCAGGCTTCATAAAAATGGTCCCACAAGATGGGTATGTCCACATTCTGCAGCTGAAGATTAAAATCTTAAAGAATACAGTAACATGAAGCTACTTTTGCATAGTGTGTAGGACAGATTGCATTCTGCCATCTTATCATTACTAGAAGTTGCAACTGGATAATGTAAAAGAAATGGGATTTGCATCTGTATCTGAAAGTATTTTAAAATCCTGAAGTATTAGCATAGTCTTTGAAGTAGAAAAATTTGCATATACTTATGTTTTGACACAATTATTAAAGATTAAAGAGAAGCCCTTTAAGCATAAATGTTTCTCTTAGCTAACACACACCAGGGCAAGGTAAAAAAGCAGAGAGGTCGCCAGTGAAGGAAATCCCTTAGCTCTCAATACCTTATAATGATGCTAAAGCAGACTGGCAATGGTTGCACCACCACCACTCAGCTACTACAGGCTTCATATGAGAAGCAGCAATAGTTCTTGCCTTTAATTAAAAGAAAGCATCTAGACAAAAACTCTTGGTAAGTATGGTGTTTCAGCTACCTGCAATAGTAAAGGCAGCTTTCTATCAGTGCGCTGGGTTTCTACAGTGAAGAAAATAATACTCTTCTCCCTTTCTTTGTGAACGGTGCGTTTTTAGTTAGCTGGAGACAAATGCAGGCTTATTCCCTTCCATATGACACTACTACTACTTCTTCTATTGATTCTTAAGTTTTCCATTCCCCAACAGACTTTATGACATTGAATAATGAAAATTTAGTCATGCCATCCGTAGTAAGTCACTCGGTGACTGCCACAGGATGCTTCCCTCCTTTCTGAAATACAATCTTTGCTCACATTTACAAAGAGACACTGGACTTTTCACCTGTTCCATCTGCCAGCTGAGAAGAGCCATTTTGGATGGTTGTGATCTCTGTTTATTGTGCGGAGAAGCTTTTTCTCGTTTTAAAAAATATGTCATTTGTTCCACTTGCATGTAAGTGGTATGTCACTCCACTGATCAAAGAACCACCTGAGAGCTGGGAAGAGGAGGCTGATCCAGGAATTACTGTTACTGTATTCCCCGCTGTGACCAGTCTAAAGATTACCTGGAAGGACTGAGGAAGGTGACAAATCTCTGAGGCCACCTGGCTTGCTCAGCACCCAGTTTCTGTAGCTAAGCTAGTTTCACCTCCCACTTCCAAACGCCAACAAACACGAACCTGCCAGCAGAACCCCTCCTTGCAGAAATGAATTCTCAGAGCTCTGACTCAAGGCTGACGGCAACAGGAAACCAGCTTAAGTTTGGTTTAGTTCAGAAGTTACTGTTGTAGCTTCTAAAGCATTTTTACGATTCAGCTCAACCCAAAAATGTTTTCTCAAACACCTAAATATTATCTGAGTTGGGTAGATCAGTACTACAGCCCAGTACTACAAACTCCTCGCAGCAATTTTAACTTGCAGTCCTGCAAAAGCCTAGGACTGACATACCCTGTGGCTCTAGCGACAGCCAGCGTAGCGTTTATCCTGCCACTGAAGATACTGGTCCCAAGTAATCTGGAACACTGCTTGCTTTGATTAGACGTGTCATTTGACCATTTTTATTTCGCTCACGAATCGACTCACACCTGGCAGGGACATGAAATGCCTTTCTCGTCCACCCGGGAAACAGCAAGCCCACTTTCGCCCAGGCCTGGCTACTGGGACGGAAAGTCGACGTGCTGGGGGAGGGTTCGGCACGCCCGGCACATCCCCATTCACGCAAATGCACAAAAGAGGCGGGAAAGAGGGTTTAGACGCGAGCCAGCCGCGGGAGAAGGGCCGGAGCCTGCCCGCCGCGGCAGCGCCACGCGTGACGTCGCGGCAAAGTCTTACGTGCACGGGAGCCACGGCAGCCGCTGCCGCGGGGCGCACGCAGGGGCTGCGCGGGGGGCTGCAGGAGCGGCGCGCCGCGCACACACCGCGCAGCGCCGCGGCCCCCGCGCAGCCC
>VZTV01018231.1:8751-26037 GCA_013400875.1 Anhinga rufa | reverse complement strand
CGGCCGGGCGCGTCCCGCAGCACCTGGGCGCGCCCCCTCGGCCGCCCCGCGGCCCCGGGCTGGCAGCCGCAGGGGGAGGCGGCATCCCGGCACGCAGCACTCCGGGAGGCACCCCGAAGGGGTTTTGTTTTCCATGGATGGCTACAAAGTCCCAGTTCTCACCCGGGGGGTGAGGCGAGCCCACCCGAACACTGAATCCAAGGGAAAGGGCTCTCTCTCGGGGTACCTGGGCAGTATTTGGGTCTACTGGAAATTTCTATAGATTCCATTTTCCTCCCCTTCACACCCGGGAGAAGAGGCGAGCAGTTTTAATGTGCAACCTCCTAAGTGCGGGATGGGCTGCCCTGACGGCCCTCTGCGGGCAGGCGGGGGGCAGCGTCTGGTGGCGCTTACCCTGAGCTGGCTCCCTGTGGTTGAACAGGCTCCAGGGTGTCACAAGAAACAATTACCTTAATTACCCAGGCAGTAGTTTCAAGGTAGAAGTCTAAGCCCTTGTTTTTCACATGGTTAAGTGAAATACCATTTACAAAATGTACGGCTTAATAAGCTATTACATGCCAACCTAGGGTCACCCAGCAAGCTTCCCGGGATGCTCTGAGGATGTTTAGCATGCACAAGACCTCCCCAAACCGGAGCCAAACTGAGCTATGAATATAACACACCTCCACAGAGCACCACAGGGACTCGCTGGCTTGAGCCTAGCAGTGTTGTAACCGTGCTTTGCAGCACAGCACCTAAATTAATCATCTTCGGTTTTGCAAAGTTTATTAGCTCTGGTGCAGGCTGGTGAAATATGGTGACGGGGTCAGCAAAATAACTCGGTTTTCCCTGCCTGAGGCATCCTTGACTTTGCAGTCCTGGGATTAAACCGAGAGATCAGTTTCAATGTCTTAGTCTCTTTTTTTTTTTTTTTTTAATATAAACAGCGCTCTGTATGTTAGGAGAAAAGGAGCATTGCATTTGGGTTTGTGCATTTAATTACCTATCCACTTTATCCATCTTTACAATGTCTACATTATAAGAAGTTCTACGGAAGGTGGCCTGAACCGACTGCAGGCTGCCTTACAAAGAGTTTGACTGCTCTGCTTTAACGTTTCTAAAACACAGGTTGCTGCTACAAGAAAGCAATAATTTTAAACTGTATTTAAAACAGTTAAAATCTTACAGCACAATCTGAAAATCTGAGAGCAAACTTCCATCTTCTTGTACAACATAAGCATGCCCATAGGATAAGACCACGTACATGGACAGATGCGTGTCTGCAGCCTGCTCCCAACTCCTATTTTTGTTCTGTGCCCCCTCAGATCTGTCTACTCTGCATCTTCACACCGCTCCTTCTACCAAAATGTGTCAATTTTTCCAGCTTCCTGCAATTTGAGTGAAGCACATGAAGTGTCAATCTTGCAAGCAACTCAGTTGGCAGATCTGCAGAGAAGGGAGGTGGTAACATCCACAAGAGCCTGCCGAAGCAGCGGAGAGGGTGAGCCGGCAAAGGCCACTGCTTCCCCTGGCACAGCTCTCGCCGACCTGCTGGTCAAGGCTTCGCTGCGGTGCGGTACCCAGAGCAATGATACCAAGAAACAATGTGGTTAACGCTTCTGCAGATCTGCCTCTCTACGGGCCATCTCCTATAGCAGACTGCGACATCAAAGTGTTTTCAATTAATGAATATTTAATCTGAGAAACACTTACTTGTTTTGTGATTGAAAATCTTTATATAGCTCATGCTTCATGTTTTTAAAGCTGTGATAAACTGTGAAAACACTATGAAACTCTTTCTTTCTGAGAAAAAAAATATGAAGTCACAAAAACCAGCTAACAATGGACGGACATAAAGAATATGCAACTTCTAATACAATTGCAGAAGGGAGCGGCTATACTTCATGTGTGTATACTTCATTGATGGTCTATAGTACTTTGCATACTCAACTAGTTTCAAAGAATTTTGAGACAATGCTGGGAAGAAAGAAACTACATAAAAATAATTTGTCAAGATTGATATATTTTTCTTTAGTTTGGATGACACGCAAAGGTCAAATGGGAAAGCAAATAGTCTTGGTATACAATCTTATCATCTGACATAAAGAGGAAAAAGATGCTAGCTGGCCATTCAGAATGGCACCTCTGACTGATTTAGAGCAATGCCTGGATCGTCGGCTAATACAAATCAGCGCAGCCCCACTTATTTCCGTGGAGCTATGCCAGCTATGGCTAAGCACAGGTCAGCACTTTTGTGTATGAAGTAACAATATGCATGTTGCAAGAGTCAAAGCAATTTTCTGGCAGTTCAGATTTCTTCAAAAGAGCAATAAGGGTGTTATGAAACCCTGCTATACTTTTCTGGGTTATTGTACTAATATTTTCCATTAAATGTACGGAAAACGCAAGACAGAAGTTATGTTAAAATTCTGTTACTTATGCAATGAATGAAAGATTTGCTGAAACCGACTGTTAAGCAAGCACTGATTTTAATTGTTGGTTTTCATTAAAAATGGAAGCACTGAACATCTGGCCAACTTTATACTTTTACATTTATAAATAAAATAGTCATTGGAAACCTCATTTTTTGTGCCTGAATAAAACCCATCTTGCCTCTGTGTTGGCCATGAATGACTTAATATAACAAAGTTTGTGTGGCCTCTTGGCTTTTTAGGAAAGCTGCCTACGGCATTTTGAAGTCCTGTCATCATTGCTCAGCTTCTCTGTTCTGCATTACTGTTCTTTGCCTGCAGTCGCTGCTACCCGACTGGGGCCAAACAATACGGTTGATCCGGCAGCTGCAGACAGGCTCGTTACCTGTCCTGGCACACAGCCATGCAAAAATTACCGAGCTAGGTTTCAGAGTGCATCTTTGACCATGGGAACTTCAGCTGCCCCAAATGCTGGCGATTTAGCGTAGACTTGCAGGAGCAACATGTAAAGGAATTAACTTCAACTGAGATAAAAAATGGTGCCTCTAGATTGCAGTTCAATATGATTAGGTTGCTGCACTTGTTGTGAAGAGATTACTCCTATTACTGCCTTAAAAATGCAGATAGTACCACCTTAACTGCTACTTTACCATGAGTGAAAGACAAACAAGACTAGATATATCAAATCTATTTTAACTACAGTGCATTTTCTACCACTCTTATGAATGACAATATCATATATTGATTATTTTATTTGAAATAGAATTAATCTCAAAGGAATCACCTTTGTCTGAGTAAATATTTTAGCATCATTATTCTGTGCAACCAGCCTAGACCCCTCATGTTATTTTAGTTTGAAATAAAACTCTGCTAAACAGAAATCCTAACTGACTGTTCAGAGCTACTGGCACTCCTGCAGGGTCACCACATCTATTCTTTATCCCACAGATATTACTGAATGAAGTTCTATTTTTTTTTCAGAGGGTTTTCTAGTTGGCCTGCCCCTCTGTTCCTTGCACGTTCCCAGTTGGCAGGAGAAGAGGCATCTCAGGCCACCTCAACCTGGGTGGCACAAGTTGAGCATCATCGCATGTTCTGCTCGGGGCACACAGATAACTCCGCTGGACACGGCCAGCCACAGCACTCGTCATGCCTGAGGATATTTCAGAAGTGCTAATCCCTCCTCAGAGTAGTCATGCAAAAACTAGGGTCTGGACCTGGAAGATGCTGGCTTTGACATAGTCTTTCAGCGTGCTGTGTGGTGTTATACTGTGTGCCTGTTAGCGCTCACATCCACAGAAGGCTTGCAGCCTGCCCAGTGCTTTCCGGTTCAAGCCTCATCTGCCTATGGGAATCTAACACACCAACACACATCTTAAACCACTTCTACTTCTTCCTTCTCCATCAAGAACCATAGAATGGTTTAGGTTGGAAGGGACCTTTAGAGGTCATCTAGTCCAACCCCCCTGCACTGAGCAGGGACATCTTCAGCTAGATCAAGTTGCTCAGAGCCCCGTCCAACCTGACCTTGAATGTTTCTAGGGATGGGGCACCTACCACCTCTCTGGGCAACCTGTTCAAGCACCCATTTAACTATAAAGCAAAAATACAGATTCACATACTGGTGGAGATAATGTTTGTGCTGATGGTTTTCTAGTCACTGAGCCTCGCCGGGGCCAATTGTGCTTCATGACACCGAATTCCTCATAACACCAGTCTACACAAAAGAGTATTAAATAAGCCAGAAGCCCTGGAGCCTTCTCAGCTACAGCACTTCCAACATGGGATTCATTGCTGAAATAGCATCAGCATTAGAAAAGACAAAACAGTGTTTGCAGAAAATAAGCCTGCCAAAGCTGTGGTCCCAATCCAAACATCCACCTGTGTACACAGCTACGACACAGTAAGCTGAAAGGCAATGTTTTTCCATTAAAACCTACTTATTTTTAAATAAGTACATATGTATAGTATATCTAGTGTTTTGGTTATGAGTGGCTGAAACTAGAGGTACCTTTAATAGGATTGAGAAGAATTACAGATGATGACAATGCAAGATACAAAAATAGATTAAAGTTGGCCTACTAAAACAATAATCCATTAGTGCGGTCATTCTCCCATCAGTCAAGGTTACTTCACTGGAATACGGAATGACAGGAAAAATATCTGTAACAAAACATTGACACTAAACTGATGTAATTGTCCATGAAGTCAATGACAACTATGTAACTGGCTTTTAAAGGAGGGCAGAATTGAGACCACTGTGTTGAGCTTGCCCAGAATTTGCCCTGCAAACCTCTTTGCAGGTGAGTGAGGTCCTGGCCACTGTGAGACAAGGAGCTAGCCTGGCCCAGTAGGACTCATCTTCCTCTGTTTGAGAAATTCTTTGAAAAACTCCATGGTAAAACAGGTAAGAAAAAATACGTTAGAGTTGCTTTGCAGGACTGCTTATTTTAGAAGAAAACTAACTGTTCTCCACCAGAGTAAAAAGGTATATCTCCTTTGTAGTTTGTGTTGACTTGAGAGACACAACATAGACTTACCTGGCTTGGTTGGTCATTTAAAACTTTTGAACAAAGGTATGCACCAAATGCAGGAGTTCCCAATTGGTTTGATGTTCATGTACACACAACAAGGCACATGTCCCAGACACTCAGTGCCACCACATATTCACAAAATCACTGCTCAGCATCGAACATTGAGATCTTTCGGACTGCAAACCAAGCAAAAGCCCATGAGAATGACAGAGGCAAAACTGACTCTGATTCAATAGTAGGTGGATGCAGTGACCTTCTGAGACTCCTTTCACATGATCCTAAATCCTATGATTTTAGGATAGGAGTTGTATTTCAGCCCTTTGAAGACAACAGTAAAATATGCCAGAATTTAGATGATTACTCACTTCTTTGTCCATTTGCTATGTTGGATACCTTACTATAGATTTGTGTACCTGGTTTCCACTGGGCATAATGTTATGCATTTCCTCGTTGCCCATTACTGTTTTATTTAAAATATTGTTTATTCTTTAAATTTCAAATGCATATTCTCTTTCCTGGAAAATGGATTGACTGTCTTCAGGACTGGAAAGTTGTAGCAGCAGATGCATCTAATTTGTTTCTCTGGTCAGGAGGCTGACCTGTGATACTGAGCATCATTTTGGGTTTGTGTTTAAATCCACACATGTCAATCCACTTATGAATGACCACTCAGTCATCTGGGCTGCAAGATTTAGGTTGGTTCATATGAATGCTAATGGTATTACTTTCTCACACTCTTGGTTACAGAAACACGTGTCTTAATCCTGGGGTCCCAGGGACTTCTTTCCTGGATTCTGCTTGTTGCAAAGCAAAGTTAAAAAGTAATTCAGTAACTTTAGCTATGTCTCCGTTGTGACAAAGATACCATTTCAAATTTGAACATTCATTCCTTTTGCTGCCTAAAAGATTTTCTTCACTGGATTCATGCTCAGCAATGCCTTTTTTTTTTTTTTTTTTCCCAAATGGGCCATGTAAAACATGCCAGATTAAAAAAATCAATCACTCAGGCTCCTGAGAACTTAATTTTCATCATTCTCATGGTATCCAGCAGTGAAACAAGAAAGCTGAGGTATGCAAATACCTCAGCCTCTTCTCTTTCAATGTACGCCAGGATCCTCTTGGGAGCTTTCTTGATTGTGTGGCTTCTACAGATGAACCCTTGCACATTTCTAATGGAGGAGGACTGCAGCTACTTTATGAATCATTTTGCAAAGTCACAATCCATAACAAACTAGAAGATTAGCTCAGTGCCTTCTTCATCATCATGGCATTTTCCACTAAATATATATTCACAATTTGTGGGCTTTTTCAAACATCAAAATAGGAATGTAAAAGTTATGTTAGATTAGTCAAGAACTTTCAGTAGTTTAAAATGGTATCTCCTATTATTCTGCAATATGATAAACACATTAAAATAAACAGGAAATTTCCATTTATGGTGTTTTATCTATTCTAGTAAATACCTGTTACTACAGTAAAAAACATCTGCAATATTAAGAAAACGGGCCAGCAGACAATACTGAATATATAGTAATTTACAACACTTTTTTTTTCAGTTTCCAGGAGAGTACATGCCAGTATTTGTCTCTTCTTGTACATGTTGATAGGGCTAGTAAGCTTCTGCTCAGGTGAGGGATAATAGTGACTGCCACTGTCACTTTCATCTCTCTCTAAATCTCAAAATCCACCAGCAGGTCAAGGAAATCCTCCTCTAATATCCAGGTCCTTCCCTGGGAATAATTCAGAGAACTGAACATGGGACTGGCTGGTTGAGAAATCAATCAGTAAGGGATTTATGTATGAAATGTTGATTATTTTAGTTTTTCATGGTGGCTCTGCTTATGTAGTAAGGAAACGTGGCTGATCTAAAGGACTGAAATCGCTATTAGAAGCAGCAGATTACATTCCCAAGGTAAGCATGCACACTGATGAAACTGCTTATTGCAGAACTGCTAAGCACTCTGCATGTTAGAAAAGAGAGATTTTGCTGTAACTTGTTGCAGATTTTAATGTTAATGAAGATTTTTTGCTGCTTTTTTGTAAAGAAAAAAAGTAGATCTTTATATGATACCAAATTCTATTCCAGGATATTCTTACTCAAAGCACTTTCTCTCTGAAAATAATGGTTAAAGAAGTGAATACGGTGGGCCAATAAGAAAGTGAGAAGTGGGTAAAATAAAAGAGCAGAAGAGATGGAAGCTGACCTTTCATTCTCTACAATCCTGTAAAAGGATAATACTGCCTTCATTTTCTTGCAGCCCTAAAGATTTTGATGTAAAGTAGTTAATATTATTAGGTTTTAGGTCATAATGTTTGAAAACTCAGTTGTTTATCATAGTAGCCACATTTAAAGATCATACAGTAAAACCAATATGGTAAAAATCTAAAATACCTCTAAAGCAAACTTTTATCTGTATTACCTGTCAAACTTACTACCTAAATATGGTAATGTAAAAATGAGCATTGGACTATTAAAAAATAAAGCCATGCAACGATTTGTGACAATGTATCATCTTAAGAAATATATGTGGGACTACAGAATAGGAAAATGGTAGCGATACAATTTAGTAAAAAGTATTTCAAATATTGTTTGAAAAACCTCTGTAATATAATAGAAAATGCATTAAGGTGAGTTCTGGACCCACTGAGTTTAACGAGACATTTTCTACTGTTTCCAATGTCAGGGTTTTGTCACACAAGTGCTGTAACGAGGTAACCACGGTCCCCAAACCAGGAGCAATTACTGTGTCTCTTCGACTTGCACATGCTACATGAGCATTTCTGTGTCTTAGACTCAAGAATTTAAAAACTCCCCACAATGTGCTTTGAGACTAATGGAATTTGAAGATATTCTTGTGCTACATATCCTGACTGACTGACAAGGGAAACAACCTGGTGCAGACATTCAGATTTAGTATTTTGAGACTAGAGGGTGGCAAATGCTTCCAATTTCTATGCCCACTTAATGCTTCCAGTGTCTCAGTAACATGAAATCTCCAGTCCTGCCCCAAATGGCAGCTCCTTTTTCCCAGCAAGTCCTACGCACGGCTGCCACAGCTCCTCCTGCAGAACACAAAGCACCTCACAGTGCTTCCACTTACAACAGACACTAACAGAACCAGAGGAATTGGTTTATTAGCAAAACTGCACAGAAAATCCTCTTTACTTGAAGAACAGGAGACTGTAGAGGATATAGGTTTTTCCCCAAACTCCAGGCTACGTACTCTGGATGGGTGTGGATTTTTGTACATGTCCTATTCACCACACTTCTCATCACCTTTAACCTCTAGTAAATCTGCAAAGCAGTATGTCTGGATAGCACAAAGTCAAAGATTTTTTTTTTTTTTCTTGAAACTCAAGAAGATTCAAAGTGCAAAGATAAACACGTAAAATGAGTGCCTATGCAGAAATGCTGGTACTGGGAGTCCTAATGTGAACCGACTGGTTCAGAGCCCACTCTGCTGGAGGAATGAGTTCCCTTGAGATGAATAGATTTGCATCTGACTGGTGCTGAGTGATTGGAAGTGGTTGGACCCAGCTTTATTTTGCACCATTATTTGTGAGCTCTGTGGGCTCCAGTGTGGCTCTGTGGAGGATATAGGTTAAATCAGGATGGAATTTTGTGTGCCAGCATTAGCAGAGATTTCAGAGCACCTGTAAGCAGACATAAAGCTGCTTAATTCAACCTGGTATACTTTCAATCTCTACACTTTCAAACACAATTTATCCTTGGAGTAAGTCAGTGGAAACCCTGTTACAGTTTTTAGGCTCCTGGTGAACCTAACCTAATGTTTACTATGCCTTAGAAACTTAGAATCTTTTTATGTGACATCTTAGACTTGATCCTTGCTCTTAAGCATTTAAAGACTGACCAGCAATGTTGGACTCCATTTAGGACTATTCGTGGAAGAACACATCTTAATCTTCAGTCTTTATCTTTTGTTTTGTAGAATGTTGTATATTGCTGTAGTATTTTTTGCACCATGTGTCATTCATGTCTGATGACTGCTAGAAACAGGGGTTTCCTCCCCTATTTCCTGTATAGGAATATTTTTAGTCTATTGACTAATAAGGAGATCCGGGTGACTCTGGTGGTAATGTGGCAGCTGTATCATCCTGCTTCTCTTTTGCAGTGTGCTTGACTACAGAATGGAAGTATTTTCTTTAAGATTGATTCATTCTATGGCATTTGACTTCACTTATCAGTGGTACAGTCACTCATTTGTCTGCTTGTGGCTTACAGACATCTCTACACTCTGTTTTCACTTGCACAGGGATTTTGTTACTGCAGTGGATAGGATCTGTTTTATAATCCTATCTAAATGGCCCTGCCAAGAGCAGATCACACTTGTAGACACAATTCATGCCCAAAGAGTTTGCAGTCTCATTGATGATGAGACATATCTAACTAAATTGTAAGAACAATGGTGAAAAGGGAGAACAGAAGTTATGTACACTACAACATTTTCAATTTTTTAAATATTAAAATGAACAAAACAGACATGAACAGCCACTAACATTTCCATTTAGGTATTTATGTCTGACTTGCTGTATGAGTAAGGAGACTCTACGACATTGGTCTTTAAGTTCCTAGTTACAGAACCTACTCTTTGCTCAACAGAGTATAACTCTCAGATGTCAGACATACTGAAATTTCTTTGGACATCCAACCAATAGATGCTTCCTAGCCTGGTTTTCAGGATGTCTCCTCTACATGAATCTATTTATCCAGCCTGATATAATAAGTTATGAGCCTTTGGTTCAAAAACAAATGAAACAGCAGTAGATGTTTCAAACACAGTTGTCTAAATATTTTCAAAGTATGTGATTAGGCTCAGGAGAAAGACCTAAATTACTGCTTTCTCTAAGAGAAAGACGTGTTGAACATTGTCTTTAGCAGCAGTTGTCTGGCCACTCAGCACACTGAAGCACACACAGTGCCCTTTCTTGTCTGGTGGGAATGTCATGAGAGACAGGAAACTGGAAGGATATAAAGGATCCATCTTTAGAGAAAAAAAATTGCTTGTTTCTTCTGCTAGTTGTGAAATGACCTGATTCTTTTTTAAATCAGTCTTCCTCAATTACCCAAGGTAAGACAAACTTGACCATGAAGGTAGGAGTGATTGAGACCCATCACTCCCATACAATTGTACCCAGCGTGGTAGTGCAAGACACCAGTGAGGGCCCTGGACTGATGGACAAAGGGGAAAACAGGTATGTCAAATTTACCATTTTGTGCCTGTTTGTTTTTTTCTTTGATAATTTGGGATTAACTAAGCACAGACACTTGCCATCATCTAATTTTCTTCACCTTCTATTAATAAAACGTTTTTAAGACTGTGATATATTACTTATTGTAAGTATTTAGGAGAGTAAAATTTGTGCTCTTTCAATTTCCTCAGCTAACTTAGTCCATTATTAAAATGGTGAGAAACAGTCCATGACAATTTACATTAAACATTTTTTTTTGTATGTCAGCAGATATCATATAATTGTGTTGTTTTGCTGTTCCCTAGACAACAGTATCTACCTGGTGCATTTGCATGCTACAATATTAACAACAATAGCAATAAAGACGAGTAAGTATCTGCCATTTCATAAAATGAGAGTAATGCAATATTGCTTGTTTAAGCAGCAATGAAAAAGGATGATATATATCTCATCATTTATTTATAAAGTTATGTCACTCAAGTAATCCCAAAAGTGACTGCATGTACACTTGAACTTCATGCACATCAATTATGATGATAATTCTCATTACCAGTTATTTGCATTATATCTATTAATTTAAAATAAAAGTAGTTCTATGTGAATACAATATGCAAAACAGTTTTTGAAGGCCGAGAACCTAAGTATAATGTTATCCTTACTGGATTCAGAAGATTCTAATAAATAAATAAATGTGGAAGCAATGGCTGTGTGCATCCCATGAGCCCATAATATTTTTCTTTTCCTTAGGGAGGAGAAGAAAAAGAAAAAAGAAAAGAAGAGGTAAGACAAAGAGTAATAATACTACTATTTCTAAGACATTTAATTTCTTTCCACATATATTTTATCTTAGTCTATAACAACCGAAAATGTAAATCTATTTCTTAGCAAGTCACAAAAAAAAAAGGATGGAGAAAACCAAAAGAACAAGGAAAAAAAGGAGAAAAACAAAACCAAAGATAAGTCCAAGAAGAAAGAAAATAAAGAAGAGTAAGTATTTTTCATTTAGGTCCTGCTATGTTAGTCTAACGAAATTACTTTTGATGTAAAACTGAATCCATTCATGGGCATCCTGTAAACAAGATGCTTATGCTCTAGTGAATGAGCGTACAGACTGCTGTTTTTCTCCCTAGAGTGGATTTGTTCTGATTTAACTTCATATGTGGGCAACAGAAATATGCATGCATGGCATTGATCTGAAAAAATGAATCCAGAAAAATCTCCTTTGGATTCTGATTATTCAATATTTTTTTGGATAAAACCCTGCAGCAAAAGATGTGCCAGAGTAAAGCAATCTCTTCTGCGCATAGGGCGCCTACAAGCAAGTAAACTCCTCTATGATCTAAAAGTTCTTGCTTTACCTTTTGCTTGGTAAATTCATAATTTTGTGGCCAAGGAAAAGAAACTTAAAATAGTGCAGTAGGAACTTGTGTTGTATGATTTCACGTTCTTTTGTTTCTTTATGTAAACTATGCCAATGCTTCATCTTTCTCAGAGCTAGACTTTTCCCAGTGAGAAAGGCATGATTTATCTCACTTATTTAAACATTAGTAGTCACATAGTAATTTTATTTCTTGGAAGATGATCAAATCAATTATCAGACAAGACAGTTAATTGGGTAGGAAACAAATAAATTTAAAAAGGTTGAAATTACATGTGCCACTATAAACTGAAGTGGGACTGCCAAGCTGATTTTTCTCAGCAAAATCTAGATTCTAAAGTCTGCGTCCCAGGTCACACCTAACAAGCAGCTTCATGTTCTCCATGCATTCAAGCAAGAAAGCTTAACTTTAATAAAGACCACTTATTTTACAGTAACAATTTCCGAATGCTTCATTCCTCAAAAAGTGTTATTTGTATTTTAAGTCTCTCATTAAATCTCCTTTTTTTTCCTGCCTATCACTTAGGAAGAAGAAAGATATTTTCATTATTGATCCAGCAGGAAATATGTATTACAACTGGTTGTTTTGCATCACAATGCCTGTCATGTACAACTGGACCATGATTATTGCTAGGTGATGTACTCCTTTAATGACTATATAAAACTTCTGGCAAATCGTAATATCCCTAAATAGATAAAAATTAATTTTATTCATTACTGATTTCATGCATGTATTTGATTCTCATTTCATGGCAATTTAATTTTGTCTTTTCCTATTCAGAGCCTGTTTTGATGAGCTTCAGCATGACTACCTAGTGGCATGGTTTATTATTGACTATGTTTCTGATTTCATCTATGTTGCTGACATGTTTGTACGGACAAGAACAGGTAACGATATACTCATGGTATACTCAATGACACAAATTATTCCTCTTCATATGTTTGTGTCAGGTGGCTTAAAATATTCAGAACACTACTACTCTTATTATGTGGGTACCCTTGATGAGGTGCATTAGTGAAAAACACATAGAGATAGATCTCTGAAAGACTGTAGCCTGTGACCTGTAAAAATAGGAGAAACTCTGATGTATTATTCAAAGAATACATAAAGCCTGAGGTAAGCTAGACATGAGGTAAGCTAGATACAAGCTGTTCTGCCTGCAGCTGACTCAACAAGACAAAATAAACATGCAGTGTGGCCAACTGAGGATCAGGCGTTCTGAAAAGTTAGCACCTAAATCTGGATTTTGTATTTAAGGATTTTCAAGTATTTGCTTGATTTTCAAGACCATTGAGCAAGCATCCAATTAACTTCAGCTGCAACTGTTTCTTTTAAAATCTTATCCTTACATCCAGAGCTATTGAGTAGATACACTTAATATGGAACTGAAATTCCCATGTTCAAATTCTTTTCCTCGTTAGCCACCCTTCCTGTAGCCTGTGGAGTTTTTGGGGTGGGTGGGTGTTTTGTTTTGGTTTTTTTTTTCAAATATTCACTGTAGTGGAAAAGTGGAGGGAAAGAATCAGAACTAGAAATGTTTAATTTTCAAAGCTGTATAGTTTAGCTCCAGCTGAACCATATAGCACTAAGTTGAATATTTGGAAATGAGAAATTGCTTATTGAAATGTAAGAAAAGTTATGTACCACCTGGAACTTGCACCCAAAGTATTTTTCAAAGTAGATTTGGATTGACATTAAACACAACACGGTTGAAGTTGTAACATTTTTTATTATTTACAATTTGATTTTAGGTTACCTGGAGCAAGGTCTTCTGGTGAAAGAAGAACAAAAGCTTCGAGAGAAATACAAGTCATCTTTTCAATTCAAATTAGATTTTCTGTCAGTCATACCAACCGATCTCTTATACTTTAAGTTAGGACTGAACTACCCAGAATTAAGAATAAACAGATTACTCAGAGTAGCTCGGATGTTTGAATTCTTCCAGCGAACAGAAACAAGGACAAACTACCCAAATATCTTCAGGATCTCTAACCTTGTCATGTACATTGTGATTATTATTCACTGGAACGCCTGTGTGTACTACTCGATCTCGAAAGCCATTGGATTTGGGGCTGACACATGGGTCTACCCCAACATCTCCGATCCTGAATTTGCCCGTCTGACTAGAAAGTATGTCTACAGTCTCTACTGGTCAACATTGACCCTGACTACTATCGGTGAAACACCCCCTCCTGTAAGAGATTCAGAGTATTTCTTTGTGGTCATTGACTTCTTGGTTGGAGTATTGATTTTCGCTACCATTGTTGGTAACGTGGGCTCTATGATCTCCAACATGAATGCTGCCAGGGCAGAGTTTCAAGCAAGGATTGATGCTATCAAGCAGTATATGCACTTTCGGAATGTGAGTAAAGACATGGAAAAAAGAGTTATAAAGTGGTTTGACTACCTGTGGACAAATAAAAAGGCTGTGGATGAAAGGGAAGTCTTGAAGTATCTGCCAGACAAACTAAGAGCAGAGATTGCAATCAATGTTCACCTGGAAACCCTAAAAAAAGTTCGGATTTTTGCAGACTGTGAAGCTGGTCTGTTGGTTGAACTGGTTTTGAAACTCCAGCCGCAAGTATACAGTCCTGGAGATTATATTTGCAGAAAAGGAGATATTGGACGAGAGATGTACATTATCAAAGAAGGCAAGCTGGCAGTAGTCGCTGATGATGGAATCACCCAATTTGTGGTTCTAAGTGATGGGAGCTATTTTGGAGAAATCAGCATTCTTAATATCAAAGGTAGCAAAGCTGGCAATCGAAGAACAGCCAATATTAGAAGCATCGGATACTCGGACTTGTTTTGCCTGTCTAAAGATGATCTCATGGAGGCTTTAACAGAGTATCCAGATGCAAAGGCTATGCTGGAAGAAAAAGGCAAGCAAATCCTGATGAAAGATGGGTTGCTGGACATTGAAGTTGCAAATTTAGGAAGTGATCCTAAAGATCTGGAAGAGAAGGTCACCTACATAGAAAGACTGATGGACAGATTACAAACAAAGTTTGCCAGGTTGTTGGCTGAATATGAAGCTGCACAACAGAAAATGAAAAAAAGACTTACACAAATTGAGAAAGTATTGAAGCCAGTTATAGAGCAAGAATTCGCAGACTTTGAAGAAGGAGATCCATCCACAGGTAAACCTGGAGTGTCAAAAGTGGAATAAAACACTGGAGGTTGCCAATAAGACTTAGGGTCAAATCTTGCATGGGGTTGAATGCATTCATTTCTAATCTTTGTAGGACCCGACTACTAATTACTAAAAAGTATTTGTTGAGGTAATGTCACTAATTTCCTACAAGCAGCACATATTTGGCAGGTTTCAGAAAGAAAAAGAAGAATCGAGACTGAGGATGGAAGGTAACACCTTGCTCTTGAACAAAGAGGTGGTATTATTTGCTAATGCATTATGTACTCTTTATGTAACACTGCTCTACAGCAAATGCATTCGATCTATATACAGTCATACACTGGCAAATGTATGCTTTGCTGACTATTTTAAAATAATTTCTTCATGACTACTTACGGAAAGAAGGAAAGGTTTGGTAACAATTATATTATTTGAAGTCAATATTGGCATGAACCATGATATTAAGTTTGTGTATAAACAAACACATTTTAATATCTATTGAATAACGTAAGATTAATTAAGTATGGGTTGTTATATAAAGAATTAGGTATATATACAATGTGGATGTGACTACTGAAGGCTGTAAGGTTTGGAAAATATTATTAACTTCATTGGGTCCACCTTGGCTGATTTCTTGAAATATAAGTGGGCAGTTTTAAATGGTTCTTTTTTGGGGGTATTGCATGAAAAGGCTGGAATAGAGAGGGAGAAAACACAACTTTCTGCAAGCATCGGTATGATAAATATGGATGGCTCAAAATCTAGCTGTTCTTCCCACAATAATAACGTAATTGAAGACTGCTCTGCTCCATGTAATCACATGGCTGCTGAACATGGACAAGCTTTTAAGACCTGTGCTTAAAGATTTTTATGTCCCTAATGTAACAGCTGTGGCTACCGGCAGAGTGCAAGGGGTAGATGTGACAGAAAGAGGCCAAACTCCCTACAGCATCTTCTGTAGCTGCTGTTGGGGAAAGAATGCAACGACTAAATAGGTTATTTTTCTCATTGATTCGGTATTTCTTTCTTCTGTTCATAACTACTACTAAGATAGTAAAATCTACTGTTTCAAATGTCAGATAAGTTTTCAACTTCTTTAGGAAGCATTATTTCCTTGGATATTTCCCCTAATTTATGCCAACTGCTGGGTGTAAAAATTTTTATTTTTTTATTTTTATTAGTTTTATTAGTTGTGGTCTCAGCTGGGTATTTTCAGCTGGGTATTTTCAGTAGACTTTGATCATAGCCACTTAATGTTGGAAAAGTTTGGTGACAGGGTGAAGAAAGGGACTGCAAGGAAAGAATGGATAATTCTGTATTCAGGGCAACTTGGTTATCCATGGCAATTGGACTGCCACTCTTAAAAAGAAAAATGTAAATAGTACTATCACTTGATAGCATCTCTATACTTACATTCTTCTACTTAAGAAGATGGAGATATTATAAATTGGATGTGTTGTAAAGTGCATTCATTTCTGCCCATTTTATTTTTTGTAATGTTGATAGGTTTCCAGAGTGTCAGAGATCTAAAATAACTCCTGATTTCACCACAAGGATTAAATGCTATGAAGTGATTAATGCATAAGAAACATATGGAACAAAAAGGATATATGTAAATATGAAATGACTGTTCATTCACTGTTGATCCTGCACTTTGAATGACGAATGGCATGATGTGCTGGTGAGGGGAAAGAGTATGCCATCATTACATTAAAGACTCTATCCGTGCACACAACAAGCGTTATTCTGGCTTTTAACTGTATTGTGAATGTTGGACTTTGCAATCAGCATTCTTCCAGTTCAGGTCTTGAATATAATTTGCAATCTCTATGGCAGCAGCATCCTATAGGGCTGTGCCATATTTCACTAGGCTCTTAGGAAGCACTTTTTTCCCTTGTTGATGAGTTTAAGACTTTGTATTAGGGAAATGTGTGATGTGAGTTTTAATTAATAAAGGCAGAGCTCTACTGTTCATATTTTGTCTTTTATTGATCCTTCAGTCTATGACACAGTTGGTCACTAGCTGCCTCTTTCTTGAGAATAAAAATTATTTAAAACATTACAAAATAAAGGAGAAAACCAGCGCTGACCTCCAGTGGTTTACTATTTTCAGACTCTTTTTATTTGTAATCTTGTACTGTTTAGCTTTTATAAACATGTATTTGCTGAAAAAAAACCCCTGAACGCAGTTTCCTCCTGGCACAGCAAGGCAGAACATGAGTGCTATGAGAAAATGTCACTCAAATTTATTTAAGTTATTTCAATTTGCATTTGCTTATTGGAACCTTTCAGGAGGCACACCAGTTCCTCAATACGTGTTTCTGTGCAGTAAAACCTGGATATTACTTCAGTAAAGTTTCTAAACGCCCTTTTTAAATCTCTCGCACTGTGAAGAAGAGGAGCTGTGAGGAAAACCCGCCCAACAGCCGCGCGCTGCGGGAAGGGCCGCCACAAAGAGAGCCGAAGCCATTGCTTCTGCGGCCAGGGCGGCAGGCCAGAAGAAATGCAGCATTAAGCAGCAAGGCGCCGCCAGCCCGGGCGCTCGCCCGGGGCGGAGCGGGCGCCCCGCCGCCACGGCGGGCCCTCTCCCCGCGCCGCACAGCGCCGGCGGCAGCGGG
>VZTV01018227.1:0-11379 GCA_013400875.1 Anhinga rufa | reverse complement strand
TAAATGAACTCAGTAGACATTTTAGGAGCATTTTATGGATATTTTACAGGAATGGCTCNTAGGGCAGAGTAGAGGGGCAGGATGACCTCCATTGACCTGCTGGCCACACTCCTTTTAATGCCCCCCAGGATACCCTTGGCCTTCTTGGCCACAAGGGCACAGTGCTGGCTCAGGGTCACTTGCTGTCCACCAGCACTCCCAGGGCCTTCTCAGCAGAGCTGCTTTCCAGCAGGTCAGCCCCCAACCTGTACTGGTGCCTGGGGTTGTTCCTCCCCAGGGGCAGGACCTTGCACTTGCTTTTGTTGAATTTCATGAGGTTCCCCTTGGCCCAGCTCTCCAGCCTGTCCAGGTCTCGCTGGATGGCAGCACACCCTTCTGGCGTATCAGCCACTCCTCCCAGCTTGGTATCGTCAGCGAACTTGCTGAGGCTACACTCTGTCCCTTCATCCAGGTCATTGATGTATATATTGAATAGGACAGGACTGGACCCAGTACAGACCCTTGGGGGATACCACTACTTATGGGCCTCTAACCAGACTCTGCCCCATTGATCACAACTCTTGAGTTCTGTTGTTGAGCCAGTTCTCAATCCACCTCACTGTCCACTCATTTAACCCACACTTCCCTACAAATATTAGAAGTTGAATACTTAGAAGTATTTCAACTGGGTCCCCAAGCAACAACAAATATTTGAACAGGTCAGTCAGGAAATTGTTCATGTGGTGGCCCTTGGGCCAGTCCAGACAGGACCAAATGTGAGAAATGTGCTTTATGCTGCTGCCAGGGATCATGGCCTCAGCTGGAGCCTCTGGAGAGATCCAAGGTCAACCTCCAGGGTGTTAGAGCTGTGGGTATAGAGGATCCGAGGCCCATAAAAACCCCAACTGAAAAGGAGACACTAGCAGCATATGAAGGGGGAGCTTCATACTGAAGCTCAGCTTCCCTTGGCAGTGCAATTGTCTGTAGTGCATTGGATGTTCAAAGGAAACATCCCCTCTACCCATCGTGCACCCAATGCTATGTGGAGTAAGTGGGTAGTACTAATCATACCTTGGGCCTGAATAGAGAACCGCAACTGCTCTTGAAGAGATCATGGGCTGGCCAGAAAGCAGTGACTTCAGAACACTTCCCGAGGAAGTGACGCATGCCGAAGAGGCCCCACTATATAATACATTACCTGAAAATGAGAAACAATGTGCTCTGTTTACTGATGGGTCCTGTCATATTGTGAGAAACCATTGGAGGTAGAAAACTGCTGTGTGGAATCACACATGACAAGTTGCAGCAACTGTTGTTGTTGCAGCAACCTTAAGGGAAAGGTGAATCGAGTCAATGTGTAGAAGTGAAAGCCATCCAGCTGGTCCTAGATATTGCAGAACAAGAAAAGTGAGCAGCATGGTCCCCATACCACCGCCCGCAACCCTGTCCTGGGCCTTGAAAAGCAAGTTCTGTGGTGACATGGCACCCCAGGAAGAACTGAGTCAGACAATGGGACTAATTTCTGAAATAGCGTCATACGCACCTGACCAAGAAATATGGCACTGATTGGGAGTATCACATTCCCTATCCCACACCAGCCTCCAGAAAGACTGAATGATATAATGGACTGTTAAGGCCTACACTGAAAGCAATGGGCAATGGGACATGTCAGCTGTGGGATGCAAATTTAGCAGAAGCCACTTGGCTAATTAATACCAGAGGATTAGCTAACTGACCTGGACCTACCCAAACAAACCCCTATGTATTGTAGGGTCCCTGTAGTGCGTGTAGAGAACTGTCTGGGAAAGGCAGCATGGGTTGTTCCTCCCTTGGGAAAAGGCAAACCTGTTTGTGGGACCACTTTTGCTCAAGGACGCGGGTATGCTTGGTGGGTAATACGGGTGGATGGGGAAATCTGATGTGTACCTCAAGAGTTTTAACCCTGGGGGAAAATAGCCCATTATTTGAGTTGTATGTTTTAGGAAGTACTTCAGCAGGAATCACCTAAACCTTGCAAAAAGCCAGGCAAATGCAGCAGGGACACAGCCTGAGCTGGTTTTGATGTCCAGTAACTCAACACAATATGCCTCTCCTGTCCTGAGTGACCACCATAACAGACAGAACCCAAGTCATGGACTAAATGAACTCAGTAGACATTTTAGGAGCATTTTATGGATATTTTACAGGAATGGCTCATAGACTAAAGGAATTATATCTGTGTTTAAATCATAGGAGAAGGAGGAGATGGTTACTGAGGTTGTATTGGATAGTGTGGGACTTGAGTGTGACATAAATGATATGGAATGTGGAGTGGAGATTGTACTGGGTCTGGCTGGGATGGAGTTAATTTTCTTCATAGCAGCTTGTAGGGTGCTGTGTTTTAGACTTGTGACCAATACAATGCTGATAACACACCAGTGTTTTAGGTCTTGCTGAAGTGTTTGCACAGCATCAAGGCTGTCTCTGTTTCTCCCTCTGCCACCCCAGTGAAAAGATTGGGGGGTGCACCCCAGGGTGGGGTTGGGGAGGGGGCAGATGGCCCAATCCAACCAAAGAGATATTTCATGCCATATGACATGCTCAGCATTAAAAAGGAAGAAGAGGAGAGCTTAGGTACATTAGCCATCTTTTGGTCAGCAGCTGGCTGGGCATTAGTCTGCCTGCGGGAGATGGTGAGTGATTGGGTTTGTGTTAATGGCCTTTGCATTACTTGTCTTGTTTTCTTTCTCTCTTCTTCCACTTCACCTTCACTTCCTGAACAATTTCCATCTCAAACCACAAGTTTTCTTGCTTTTACTCTTCCTTTGCTCTTCCCCTGTCCCACGGGGGTTGGCGGGGGCAGGGAGAAGTGAGCGAGCAGCTGTGTGCCTAGCTGTCTATGGGGGTTAACCCACAGCAACTATTTTCAGTTGTCCTGTAAACTCAGAAGTTGTTTTGAATCCTGCAAATAAATTAGTCTGTCTGAAGCATTAAAGATATAACTACAATGCAGGTATTTTCACAGATATCAGTGTACTTACAGATAAGCCATTGGCTAAGTTTTGCAACTTATATCTAATATTATCTAATACTATGTATGTAGTATACTAGTCTATATAATACTATGAAATTGCAAGTACCTCCTCTGTTATCATTAAGTAATTTCCTAACCTGTATTTCTTCAGCAATGTCCTCACCAGGAACTCCTGCATTTCCTTTTCATTATCGTGCTGTCAGCTGAGTTTCCAAACTGTTTACAGATTTTTCTGTCTCATCACTTTTCTAACACTTGCTTTTGTGTTATATATCAGCTTTCTGCTTTTTTGTGGCATCACACTTCTTCACAGTTTTCTAGCTGAGGTGAGAATTTCAAAACAAGACATAGGATTCTTAGCATGCAGATATCGCATGAAGATCCTGTCATGCCAGTAGCTCTGATTAGCTCTTTCTCAGACAGTAGATAATAGTGCTAGACAATGACCTATAGGGGGAAGAACTCTCAGCCTTCTCAAGCATAGTAATACCTCCTCACAGAACCGACACATGATAAGATAAATAATTCTTTTTGGGAACATCCCCATATACATTTAGGAAGTGCATATTTTGGATGTACTGAGTTGAAATTTGACTATGAATAACAAAACATCTAAAACAATGAGATTAATGTACAATAAACAGTGCCTCAAATGAAAATTAATTTTGTAACTTAAAATACCTGTATACAAGTTTGAAACTGAGTGAAGTTCCGACATAAGATGAACAGCTCAGAAAAAATAATCTGAGTCTGTCTTGTAGTAGAAGGAGACAGTGCTCCAACAAGTCAGAATTTTATAACATCTACCCATTTTCAGTTTGCACACCAAACTGTGATAAGACTATAGATTATTATCAGGCAATTGCGTATACAAATTCTGTCTTTTCTTTGTTCTCAGTCTGTCTAAATCACAGCTTTTTTCTTACTTTTTCATTTTCTTCTGTAGCTTATTTTAAACCTCTGTTTCCCAGGTTAAAAACAGTGTAAGAGTCAGGTGAGTATGCCATCCACAGCTGGGAGGAGATGGTTAGTTAGGGAGAGGCTAAAATAAGAGACGGTACAAACTCTAGAGCATGGCTTGCATATGGACAGATTTAGTAGCTAATAATGGACCTATTCTTGTGTGTACATAAATACTTATTTGCTAACAGCTAGGATTGCCTGAATAATGCTGTCTTACACAAAATAAAAATACTGGTGTAGTGGGTTAGCCATAACTAACAGCCAAAATCCCACCCAGCAATGCATTCACCCCTCCATCAGCAGGACCTAGGGAAAGAAAATAGGATGAACAGGAATGAGAAGGCTTGTGGGTTGAGATAAAGACAAGGAGATTGTTTACCAATTAAAAAAAAGTCTTGAATTGGGGAAAAATTATTTAATTTATTGCCAATTAAAAAATATTGATTACTCATTTGGGTAGTGGGGAAGAAAAAGACAGACACTAAAACAACATCTTTCTTCCCCGCCTTTTCTAGGCTTTCTTCACTCCTTCACTCCATACTCCTGTCCCTCACTGCCGAGTGGTGCAGGGACATAGCGGGGTGGTTTTTGGTCAGTACATAGCAGTTTCTCTCTGCTGCTTTTTCCTCCTTGCACCTTCCTCTGATTCGGCATGGGCTTTTTGTGGGCAGCAGTTCTTTCAGGAATATCCCATCGGCTCCAGCACAGGTCCTCCGTAAGCTGGAGTGTGGGTATCTGCTCCACCATGGAGCACCTCCTCCTTCTCCTCCTCCTGGTGTTCCCTCTACCCTTTCTCACTCTTTTGGTTCCCTATTCTTCTGCCTGTCTGGCATTTTATGCCCTGTCTTAAATACATTATCCCAGACACACCAGTGTCTTGGCTGAGCGGCCTAGCTGTTCCCTGCGGTGGGTCCACTGGAGTGGCCTGGAACTGGCTGTGTCCAGCATGGGGCAACCCTAGTCTCTTCTCACAGATGTCACCCCTGCAGTCACCCCCACCAAACCCTTGACACCCACACCCAATACAACTGAGCAAATATATTCTGATTTTAGTTATGTGTGTTTAATACAATATGGACAGTATGCCACTTAGTTTTCTATCATTTCATCCTGCCCCACTCTGTCACCATGCTAACATCTGTGCAAGCTTCTTTTTTTTCTGTAGTTGGCTCAACTCTGCATAATGATATAGCACCAGCAGGGGACAGGATACACTGGTCAACTACATTTAGTAGAAACATTTGCATTGGTACATAAACTTTGGAAAAAGTCCTATTCTATAAAGAGACATCAGGTTAAGTGCATTCTTAAAAGCTATTAAGAGTTGTCTTTTCTTGGAAGAAAGATGTAGGTAAGCTAGTTGTACAGAAGTATCCAGTTTTAGAACAATAAGACATGATGTTTCCATACTTCATATTTGGCTTCTACTCTTTCTGGAAGAGTAACAACATTTGGAATTCTGCTTCAATCAGTATTGGATTATTTATCCACAAGAACATCTGAAGAAGCATCTTATGGTTTCTTTAGTCTTTAGGCTGTTATCCAAGTTGCAGAATGAGGACAGCTGTCATTTTTTCACTTGAGAACTGTATTAATCTTAAAGTTAATGCTGAGATCTTGTGGCTACATCTCACAGCACCCTAAAGAGAATAATTGGATTTAGGTATCTGCTTCAATAAAGTAGTTTTGGTTATTGGTACATTATCCCCTTTGGAAGAAAGTAAGTTGTCAGAAGAAAATCAATAGATGAAACAGAAGTGAGGAAATAGCTGGTTTAAACCACAGATAATCACTTGGACAATTTGCCATATATACCTCAAAACTTCGCAGTTCTGATCACATCTTTTAACAACAAATGAGGTTTGGGTTGGTTGTTTTTTTTTAATTTTTCCAACTGTAATAATAATAATGTCCCCTTTTGCCCAGCTGAACTTTTCTTTTATTATCTAGCAAGCTCTAGTTATGGATGAAGAAATATTTAGCCAGAAGGATCATGAACTGCAGATACTGCAGAATCAGATAAAGACATTACTACAGGAAAATGAAGAACAGCTGGAATCTTTAAAGGAGGCTCAAGAAACACATAGATTACAGGTATTTTTCATCTGGTATACATTACATATATCTGTATTGAACCATCATTCCACTGTATAAATACCTTCATTATTTCAAGGTAGGTCCCTCAGGATTTTTTTGGACATAACTACTTGTCAATCTTATAGGCATTTTGTTTGAATTAGAGCTGTATCACTTAATGAGTTGAGTTTATCTAGTGGGTGAAGCACAACAGTGTGATTCCTGAAGTTCATGTATCAGCCTAGCTGTGCCACAGCCTTGCTGTATAACATGAGGTGAATCATTCACCCTCTCCATGCTTCCTAAAGCATAACACTCACCCCTCTCCCCAGATGTGTATTACTGCTAAGTAGTGTCAGGATGATTAATTAATTATGATTTGAAAGGCCTTTAAAGATGCTTTATAATCTAAAAAAGACTATAAAGATCCTATAGAATGCTTTAATTGAAAGGCTGTATAGAAATGTATTTTGTTATAGCTTTATTAAGAATTAGAGTATTTTTCCCGTTTGACTTTATAAGACAGAATTTCATCCTAATTTTCTGAGCATTTACTATTAGTAAAAACTGAGTTGACAGTGGAAACACTTCTTGCCTCCTTCCTTCTCTAGATCTTGTGCTTGCTGATGGAATTATGATGGGTAGTAAGTGTATAACTGTCCTGGTTTTAGCTGGGACAGAGTTAATTTTCTTCGTAGTAGTTAGTATGGGGCTGTGTTTTGGATTTGTGCTGAAGCAGTGGTGATAATGCGGAGATGTTTCAGTTGTTGCTCAGTAGCGCTTATGCTAGTCAAGGACTTTTTCAGCCCCCCATGCTGTGCCGGGTGCACGGGAAGCTGGGAGGGGACACAGCCGGGACAGCTGACCCAAACTGACCAAAGGGATATTCCATACCATATGATGTCATGCTCAGTGTATAAAGCTGGGGGGAAGAAGAAGGAAGTGGGGGACATTGGGAGTGATGGTGTTTGTCTTCCCAAGTAACCGTTACGCATGATGGAGCCCTGCTTTCCTGGAGACAGCTGAACACCTGCCTGCCCATGGGGAGCAGTGAATGAATTGCTTGTTTTGCTTTGCTTGCGTGCGCGGCTCTTTCTTTCCCTATTAAACTGTCTTTATCTCAACCCATGAGATTCTGCACTTTTACTCTTCTGATTCTCTCCCCCATCCCACCAGGGGGGAGTGAGCGAGCAGCTGCGTGGTGCTTGGTTGCTGACTGGGGCTAAACCACGACAGTAACATTTCAAGATCCAGGAGACCATAAATAGAATAGTTAATATTCTCCTGGTGTTGCCTGTCACGTGGATGACAGATAAATTATAATCTGACTTTTCAAAAGAGCAAGCATAAGCATAAGCCTGGCTAGCAAATACTCTTCTCCTTATTCTACTTTTTCTCCTTTTTCTTCTTCTTTGCTGGTGGCTTGGGGAGAGTCAATGAATGAAAGGTAAGTATATTAGTCATCATCTTTTTCTTCCCTCTGTCACTTTCTTTCCTGTCACCTCTGGCTAGACTGAATTTTTTTTTTTTAACCTGTGCAGCATAGATCATGGTTGTTTTAGTATCAGAGACAGGAGAGAAGCTGGAGAGCTCTCAGGTACTGTGTTTGTATTTAATCCACTAAACTGCCACTTTTATTTTAAAATATATAAAATAGGTAGAATAATGAAAAGGAAATGCTTCTCTCAAATATTGTAAGTTGTATTCACAGGAATATGTAATTTAGCGATACACGACAGAATAAGAACTGTTTAAGTAGCATGTACTAGACAGATATTAAATGTTTATACACACATATTTATGTAACAGGTGTTGTACTGTGAGGCTGTATGTCCAAGGGTATCGGGACAAAGAGTGTTAAAATGGTTAAATAATAGCTTCAAGGTGGATCAGCTGGCCTTTACTGCTTGCAAAATCATAGCAAATATGATATTCATATGTATATTCTCTTTTGTATGATACAGGTATATTATGTATTGTATTCCAACAAAATGTCATTTTGCAAGGCAGTGTCTATGTGACTTTGGAAGGCACTTGCAGTCTAAGAAAACAATATATAAAGAATTAATAAAAATGTATTATTCAAACTAGGATAATGCAAAATATCCTTCACTGAATACTTCTACTTGACTATCACTAGCTATTCTTCAACTTTACTGTTGTTACTAGGCCAGATTTTAAAGGTACTTTGAAAAGAAGTGAATGGAATAAAGGGAGTTGAAAATGGGTATAATCTTCGCCTTATGGATGAATCAGTTTAGGTCAGATAAGTAGTTTTGAACAATGTACAGAAGAAGCAGATAAGTAAGCTTCTTCTGTAGAAGAAGCAGGCAAGTAAGATCTCCAAACTAGCATTAGCAGCAAAGTTGAGGCTGGGTAAAAGAAAAAGAAGTAGCCCGCAAAAGGGATCCTGGGATCATGTACATGTTTATGTTTATTAATACAAATAAACTTTAAAGTGGAACTGCTCAAAGAAGAAGAGGAAGCCTGTATATATGTTTAATTAATTAGACTCTGACCATATGTTTCATTTGAACACTTTGGTTGAATTCCCATTTTATTTCTCCATAAACACACATATAAAGCAAGCACAGGCAGGTAATTATGTCATCTACTTCTCACTAGATGGCTTGATAAGCTAACATAACTTACTTGGGATAGGTCTTTCTGGACAAAAATGTGTCTAAAATTTACTGGAGTTGGGCTGTGTGTGTTAGATTAATGACATGCCATAGAATTTTCAGTTTGTTGCAGAATTTGCCTGGGCATTGCAGAAGAATTTAGGGTCAGCGGGTGATTTACAAGATTCATAACCTTTGTAAGGAACTTAGAAATGGCAAATATGATACAGAGCTCATGATCTGCAACAGTTCTGCTTTGTTTTTTTTCCCCCATGAGAATGAGAAAATGGTGGAACAGCAAATGCTTATTGATCAGCTAAAAGAAAAATTAGAGAATTTTACAGATGTGAAAACTTCGGACTTCTCAAGTGCTTGTGGAAATGGGCCAGCTGTTGGAGCATCTGCAAGGAGGCCATACAGCGTCCCACTCACAAAGAGTCTACTGCACTCCCTTCATCCACCTTCAGGGACAGAGACACGAAAGGTAAGGTCTACCCAAATGTTACTTTTTTTTCCTTTACTTTGTAATGGTTATAGTTCAATAATTAGACTTGACACGACAAATTATGGCAGCTTTCTCAGATGCTCTTTAGCTTCCATTGAAGAGTCTGAAAAATTACTTTTTATTGTCTTGCAACATATGGTATGCCACAATTGTCCAAAATGTTCAGGCTTAAAATTATCACAAGTGCTAAAGCTGTAGTCTTTTCTGATGTTATCCTGGGGTTTTTGAGGGTTCACATATGAAGCATTATCAAAAATGAATTATTATTCTTACTGATACATTGAATACGTTGGATAATGAGTTGCTAACAGTGCCTTCTTCCACATTTGGAACAAGTGCTCTAAGCTCTCGTAAAATCTTTTTTAACAAAGGTATTCAGAGTTATAGAAAACCTCTCTAATTTTGCTTACAAGCTCAGATGATGACAGACTTTTAAATTGAAATATTTTTTAAATATCAATAATGAATTACTAAATTGTTGCAAGTGTTTTTACTTATCATTTTTTGTGTGTGTTTTTTGACAGGTGTATACTAGCCCTCCTGCTTTCTCCCTGGCCCGGGTAATGGCAAAATTCCGTGCTCGCAGCCAAATGATACTGAGCAACATAGAAGATCAGGATAAAGTCCTTCACTGCCACTTCTCTGATCAGAGCGATGAAGAAGAAAATACAGGCAGCAAAAGGAAAACCTCATTTAAGTAATTTTTTTGTTATTTTTAAATTTCTGTTACACACAAATGTATAGCAAAGGTAGTATTACTGACTAATCCTGCCATAATATGAGACCATTTGTGATGTTACTTATAGTAAATTTATGGGACCAACTGGGCATATTACAAAATAAGTTTAATACACATAGGTTTTTGATTTAATAAAGATTTCATAATCCTTGTTTTGGGGCCAGAATCTACCAAGAAGACCAAGGAGGGGTGGGGAGTAGATGGGGAAAGAAAGTAGACATGCTTATGTGAGTTGGGATTCTTCTCTGTACTTTGCATGAAGCTTAAGGAAAAAAAATAGCTGTGTGTTTGGAATGTAGCATGTTCTTCATTCTTCCTTAGGCATTCCATAAACCGAACATGGACACGAAAACAGGCTTCTCTGTGCTTTCTTCCTGATCTAAGTGACATGACGTGTCAAGTGGACAAGTCTCATTTATGCAACAAATCTACGCTACAGACAGATACAACCACAGGTAAAATAGAAACAATGACAGAAAATCTTACTACAGTATCAGAATATGCAAGAATGTCTTTAGCACATGTAATTATTTTTCCCAGCAAAATATGTGTATTTGAATCAAAAGGGTCTTTGGTTATAGTTCAATGTAGGCTTTCGAGTTCCTCTTCTTCCTCTTTCTGAAACTGATGTCAGTGACCTTAATGTTTAAGTAATACTTATTCGCTAGAAAGCACATGAAAAAGCTGTTTAGATATAAATCATTAGTGCTGCTTCGATGAAAGAAAATAGGTGCTATTATCTTATCAGAGATGAACTGAAATGGTTTCAGAAATATTTTTTCTCCCACTTAGGGTCTTGAAATGCTAGTGCATGCCATCCTTTCTTTTCCTGTTTAGGCACATGGCAGGGAAAAAACTTTTTGCACGGTTGTCTCCTTTTGATTCATTTACTTCATATGGAAGAACTCCACATATACAATGTTCCAGAGCACTATCTTTTGGATACAGAGTGTATTCCAGACTTTTTTATCTCCATATTGCTTTGTTTTCTTTCAAGGTGAAGAGATTGACAGCCTCCAGAAAAGTCATGTTTTTAACATGCAGAAGTTAAAAAATTCAGAGTTGAGACTCACTGAGGCCGAGCGAAAAATGAGAGAACTTGCACTTAATATCAAAATGAAAGAGGAACTTATTAAGGAATTAGTAAGAACAGGTAACTGGCTACTGCAGGGAAAATTAGAATGAAGAAGTTCAGAAACAAAAGAAAAGGCACAAAAATTTTGGTGTTCTGCAAGTCTTCGTTATTATGTTATTATCTTTTGCAAGAATACATTTAATAACTTAAGGATTCATAACTTTCATTAATTATGATTGCATGGAAGGCTGTAAATTTTGATTACAGCCTACTCTGTTACAATACACAGATGCATTTGTTAAATATTTTTTGTGCTTTGCTCATTATTGCTTTTATCTACCAATAGTGTAATTTTTCATGTATGCTTAGTGCTACTGATCTCTTCGTGGACATGTATTTGTCACATGG
>VZTV01018226.1:3287-28213 GCA_013400875.1 Anhinga rufa | reverse complement strand
AACATAGGTTTGCCCATGCAGCCATAAAGCAGACACTTCCCAGTCACTTCCCAGTTTGACTTGTCAATCAAGATCACTTTCTTCAAAGGAATTTCCGAGGTCTTTACTACGGGGAAACAAGAGACACCTTTACTGCTTTGTTGTGCAGGCAAATGCATCCTTTCAATTCAGATTTCACTGTGAGCCTGAGTCAGCAAGTTGGGTCTCCCAAGCCCCTGGCAAGGAGGATTAGCTATGTTTGTAAATCTGAATGGAAGAAAAGTGACAACCCAGCTTAAGCCAAGCCCAGGGAGACAGCCATCACTAGACAGCATTACCAANNNCTGTACAGCATTCCCACCAAAGTCACAGATCCTCATTCCCCTTCTGTTTGGGATAAAAGTGTCCACAAACAGGAGAAAAAAAAAGGAACGGTGCGCGTTAATAAAGACAGTCTACAGATACGGTAGGGACAGGAACCCTCCCTGTCCTTCTCATTCAGAGCAAGCATAGCTTCTTCTCACTTCAGGTGGCTCTACAGAAACCCTGCAGACCCTTTCCAGCCAGTCTTCCCTCTTGACAGTTTCTACTGTGGCTTTAGATCTGCCTCCCAAAGGAACAACAAATGGAAAACCAGACATAAACAGCTGAGCAGCTGGAGGACAGGTCCTTTCTGCTTGTCGCTGTTCCTGCCTACCTTCCACAGGGGTCTCTGACCCCCATGCTACCACTGTCCTTGACTATGGGCACTGCACTTGGTGGGTAACATGGGGGTGATCAGAGCTGCTTACTCCTCACTAAGCACTCTCTTTCATCTACCCAACTTCTGCATTTCGTTATATGCAACTTTCACTTGTATCTGCATTTCTTACTCCACCTCACCATCAGACCATGGTCTGAAAAGAGAAAATGGGAGAGAGTCCAAATGTCCTTGCCACAAGCCCTACCACTATGCACCAGCTGAGGGTCTTGAATCCTACGTCATTGTTATGTTGAGTCAAAAACCAAGTCACGGTGGCTTGCACCAAGTGAGGGTTGCTATTTCAAAGATAAGGATGCATATTTGCATCTGAGGAGTCAGCCAGCAACTCACCCAGCATCTCTGTCAACTGCTGCTTCTCCATCTCATGGGCCCAGGAGCAGTTCAGGTGGAAGTTCAGGTGGAAGCTGTTCAACTGACTAAAGCATCTCCCATCTCCCCACTCAGTTGCAGCTGTTATGACAGTTGTCAGATGTTCTCAGCACAGTGGCTGCTGCTGTTGCTGGATTGGTATTGATGGGAACTTGGCTTTAAATGTTCCTGCATTTAGTTCTTATTTGGACAGGCCAACAAAGCATTTCCAAGGCAACCCATGCTTGGGAAGGTCTTTGACAATGTTTGGTACTTTCTACCTCCCCAAAAGATGAATGGACTTTAACAAAAGAATGCAAAACTATTTCTATAACTCTGTAGTTTTCCACAGGCTGAACAGCAAAGACACTGAGAAGGTTTGTGGGTCCCCCCAGACAAAAGACTGTAAGATTCATATACAACAAAAACAGGGATCACAGTCAATCTCCACCTTAAAACACCTTTCTGAAGAGGGCTACAGTCAGCAGGAACATTGAAGATTTGTGACTAGCTGCTCTCAAGTCAAAGTGTATGCATTCCCTGAGGTGTTCAGAGAAGTGTGAGTGGACACTCACTCTCCTGCAGGGCAGCTGGTTAATAGGAGTCAGGTTAGCCAGCAATAATGGGGTCAGGCCCAGTGATGACTGGGGAGTCTGTAGTACAAATCAAGTATGACATATGCAAGCGCTGTTATGCATAACCAGCCAACACAATAGGATGGTTTCTCATTTTCTCTACACTTTTGCTTTTGTTGCATATTTTGTGGGCAGATCCAAACAGCTCCTGAATTCCCGCAAGACTGTAGCAGGATGCGTATTTTACACTTTGCATTATAACACTACTTATTAAAGAAAATGGTACCTTCCTCATTTTCCTGTGGTCATGCATATCACTTTTAATGCATCAAGTTTGTGGAGAAGGAGTGACTTCTGCCTGTGCACATGTCAAAGTCCTCTTAAAGGTTTATACAGTGTGGCACCATGATGGAGATGTGCCAAAAGATCTCAGTGATCCAGTGCTCTCTTAGAGTAAAGGAAATTACAGTAAAAGAAACATCTTGCTGTGGCCCCATAAGTTAGTCCAAGGCAGAGTTCATTCAGAGCAGAGTTCCACTACGGACACAACGAAATCTCAATTCATAAGATTTTGGCTGGTAGTAGATCTTTGAATCATACTCATTTTTTTAGACATGAGTCATTGAGTAAAACTTGTTTCAAGCACCATTTGGAGAAATTAATCTCTGAATCCCACCTTTGCAGCATTCCTGTGCAATATTTCTGTGACAACTCAAATCACAACCTAGATGCTGATTCCTGTCTCTTTTCTCTCTGTCCCCAGACCTGGCATTCCAGGCACACACCTGGATATTAAGTCCAACCTCAGTCTAATTCATACTTTTACTGTCTGTTTTCTGTAGAAATTATTTGGGGAATGCATCATGTAGACTCTCTGTACCTCCTTTCACTGGTACTGAAAAGAAAAGGGATCACAATGAAAAGCACTGCCCAAGCAGTTTTCTCTTAGCCATGCTCAATGCACAGCTATCATAACCAAAAGGAATTACACCACACACTGCCAGAGCCTGCCTGCCCTCTCCCTGGCACTGATCTCATCCAAAATTTGCCAAGGCAGTTATGTTCCCAACTCCT
This sequence comes from Anhinga rufa, assembly GCA_013400875.1. Lineage (NCBI taxonomy): Eukaryota > Metazoa > Chordata > Aves > Suliformes > Anhingidae > Anhinga > Anhinga rufa. Next base: position 25,474 of record VZTV01018226.1, on the reverse strand, counting down.
GTTTAAAATCAAGGTGGGTAGGTGACTAAAAAGGCGATAGGTCCCTAAGTATCTTTGAGGATCTGGTCCTTGACTCCACTTCCTCACCAGAGCCCTCAGTGGTAACTCCCCAGCACAACGTTCCCCACAGCCGCCAAGGCCAGCTCCAGCCTCCTCCCGCCGAAATGGTGCAGAAGTCACAAGCAAAGGAGATAAAATCCCACAAGTGGGCAAATGCTGTTTCCACCCCCTCTTCTCTTCTAAGGAACAGAGACTAGAGTGGTACCTTGACCGTATAAAGTAGAGCCCTCATACATGTGTATCATTGTGAAAGAGTCTGTGGTTTCTAATGGAAATTCCCTGTTTGGAGGACAGAAATTTTTACTAAAAGTGATAGAATATTTCATGGCAGCAGCTTTTACAGGTGTTCTGTCATAAAGGCACAATCCGACACCAGAAGTCTGAGATTTTTTCCCATTCTTGTCATTTATCTCAGTTTAATTTTGAACACCACCGAAATCAGAATGGTGGCATTTTATACCTGGGGTGCACGGAGAGCCAGGTTGCAGGAGCTTGTATATAAAGCTTATAGATTTTCAGTTATACATACATGGATACAGAAACAGCCACACAAAACACTGTGAGGGAAGGTATTTTTGGCGGGAAAATTCATTCTGCAAAACTAGTGGTATCTAATGCATCAAGAAAAAGAGAACCAACAAAAACTGCGCTTTGAGGAACTAAAACTAGGATCTGCTAAGCAATAATAAAGAAGGAAAAAAGAGAAGGAAAAGAAAGAGACAACCACAGTGTCTAACTGTAATTTCCTTTTGGAGGATTACCTCTGTGTAAGAAATGAAGCAACTACTTTCAAGTTGGTGAAAGTTTTGGTGTTTTTTCGATCAATACAACAAAATTCAGCATTTAGAAACTAATCTGGAAAATACAGGCATCTTTTTTTCCTTAGTTTCATTAAAATCACTTTATCTACATGGAATAATGGCCAAACCCCAGCCAAAATTCTCCAAGGTATGCTAAGCAAAAATCACTGGTTGACCAAAGAGAGGATATTGTTCCCATTTGTTATTGGATTCTTCCCCTGCTGTTAAAAACAAGTAATCTTTGGGGTATAAAATGGACCTTTGTCTCTTGACCAGGTACCCCGGTGTACTGAAAATGGAAGAGGGGAATTCCAAGCTCTGAAGTGATACATGAGCCCAAATGCCATTGATTTTCATTTGTTTATGATGAAAGTAGAGGAAAGGGACAAACCTATTAATTGTAAGGACAAAGCAGTGATTTCTGTCTTGGTACCAAATCTATTCAGTTCACATTCCAGCTCAGCGTGTTCAACTAGGCACTTGTCTATGCTCTTTGCTGAAAAGTGATGTACTGAATCAAGTGCTTTGATATGCTCTGAATATCTTAGTGTTCATGCAGATGGTGTCACACCAGTGGAAAGGGATGTTCTCTGGCTGTTGTTAGGATACAGAGCAAGAAGTCTGCCTCCATACACACAGCCCTCCAGTCACCATCCCAGTGTTTTTTTTAGAAGATTAAATATGAAGTTTACAAAAATTGGCAGCTACCTCTTACCGTCAGTGCTTCTTGTATGTTGACCTACAGACCTACAGACATGTATTTGGTGACAGAGGCACACCTTGGCACGGGCCTTGCTAATAGATAGAATGGGCTGTCCATCTAACCACCTTCCACTCTCCATTTCCTTATCTTTGTAGCTCAAACCCTGAACACAGTGACCGAAGCTTTATCTGGAAATCTGGATATGCTGTTCTGGGAACAGTGGAACCAACCATATGAGGTTTCCTGCAGGCTTGTGTCCTTTGTGCCCTGATCCACCTCTCTGCAAAGACCTTGATCTCCACCATGATTACATGTCATTTCCATCAGGTACACCACAGCTAGCCCAGAGCTGTGCGCACAATGACTGAGTGGCTGTGATACATATGCTGATTAGCCACCCAAAATTGTTTAATGACATTTTCTTAGAGAACAAAATCCCCACCACCCACTAATTTCCAAAATGCTTGTAGGAAATTCACTGGCTTGGGGAAGAGCTGCGTACTTGCTTGTTGTGACTGAAATTAATGTAGAGACTAAAAGTTACTGGGAGTGATAAAGGAGTGAAAAACACCTGGGAAAAAGTGCAGTCACATATGCCTTGCTTGTGAGACTAGGAGCCCAAGATTAAAGGCATACGAAGGACTAAATCCAGTTAATTCTGGTAAAAGTTCTGCATGGCTAAAGATAAAGCATTTGGCATAGGAAAGTAAAAATTAGAGGATGAAGAATACTGCATGTGAGAAGTTAGACACCAATGTCTTAGAGGGGATAGTTGTTGGCTGGGGGTTTCTGAGTAGCTGCCACTGAGGGCCCTCAACGCCATGCAGAATTATACCCCTTTTGCTAAGGTGTCTTGCAAACTTTCTTGCTAAGGAGGCTAAGAGCCTCCTTAGGAGCTTGAAGGTACAGAGTGGTTGCAATGACTGCAGTGCCATGTGGCCCTTCTCAAGCTCACTTTGAAGGAAGTAGCTCCTCAAAGAACATGTAGACATTGTGTGACACCATATCACACTGTCTGGCTGATGTTTAAAGCGTAGCCTCTGCTGTGACCGTGCTTGAGTCCCCAGGTCAGATCCCTTCCCAGAGGTCAGGCAAAAGGAGGGAAGTTCATGCTCAGAAACATTCTTATTACAGACTCTAGATAAAATGGTTAGTTCGGTTACCATATTGAATGGTTATTTTATTGTGACATTGTCATACTTCCTCCCGACAATAAGCTGCATGCTTAAAATAAGTGAGTATTTGATCTGGCCAGAAGGTGACTGTTGCATTTCAGTGTGGTAAGTAGAACTGCAGAGACCTCAAGGGACGTGAGAAACGCCCAGAAGATAACACATTGTTCTCACAGGTGATGCATTTAAAATGCCTTAATTTGTCAAAGATTTGCCACTAAGGCTAAAATGAAGGTCTTCTCTTTGCTGTGTGGCACATGAAGAAGCAGTAGCTGCCAAACTCTTTACTGGGTTCTCCTGTATGTACCACTTTTCACGAAAAGATATCAAAGCACCTTATGCAGTGCAGAGACCTTTTATTTTAGGCACATTATTCATGAGAAATTGAGGCAGAAAGAAGACAAGCTACCTTTTAGATGTTATGTGGAAAATCAAAGGGCAAAACAAAGCATCTCCTGGAGTTCACCCACAAAACCCCGACACAAAGATGCAATTACAGTTTTTGGTTAGTCTGAAAATTCCCTAATAGGGGGATTACTGAGTGCTGTAGGTTTGATGAGTAAGCCTGTTCAATTGTTAAAGTAAAGTAATGACTTTTTCCATGCTTGTGACGTTCATTAGGATTTTTCCTTTAAGGTCAGTACAGAAATATTATCTGCATTGTTTATTCATGTCAGTCTCACAGTTATGACAGGTTTATGTTGCAGCAAAGTTGTGTCCAAAGAAAACTGCGGGAACACTTGGTTCCAGAAGCAAACAGAAATGTTGCAGGGAGGAGGGACAACCACTGGGACATAATGCAGACCTCTCAAACTCCTCTTCTAGCAAATCTGGCTGTTGTATTTCAGTTCCTGAGTTTGGCAAACATTTTGACTGAGTATAGCTTTGGAGGTGACTAACTTAGAGCTATCATAATTCCAAGGGGTTATGTCTGAAAGATGCACTCTGGGGATCTGTGTATAATGCAGTAAGAACAGGCACTTTGCCTTGTTACCTACCAAATGGAAGTAGGACCCCCTTGCAAATGTACCAGCATCTTAGGTTGGGCATATCTTACAGAATAATGAGTGTTTATTTTTGATCCCTGAATACTAAGTTCAATTAAGTTACCCAAGGACAGGGGCAGTTCACAGTGTTGCACAAGCAATACTAAGACTCTCTGTAGCAACATGGTCTTTGATTTACACAAATGTTACAGCAGCTGCTGGACTGTACATGTTTTGGCTTAGCATTTTTATATCTTATGGTGCCTAAAGGCAAGAGGATTCAATCTGTCTTTGAAAAGACCCTTTTTGAGGTACTTCTGGGGTACCTGTCTTATCTCAACAAGTAACAATGTAACTGATTAATGTATCTAGTAAAATTCAGAGCATTTCTTCTCAGCTTGCCTGTAGATTGAAGACAGGCGTTTTCTTTCAGACCTGAGGAAGGCTTTTGCACCTATATCAGTTGGCCTGGTTAAAGATATATCCTCCCCTTGCAAACTTTCTTGCTAATACTACATAAGGCAGTTCAAGACTGTAAGACCACACACAGCGACTGTTTTCCGAGAGAAAAATCCCAAAGAAACATACTCATCTGATAAATGGGAGAAAAGGTAAAGCTCAAACAAAGCACAAACAAACCTCTAAAAGGAAGTGGAAAGGGAGAATAAAATCTTCTGTTCAAGCCTCAGCCACCACTTAATGGGGAAACGGACATGGTAGCATGCAGGTACCTTCTCTGCATACTCCTTTCTGTTATCTCTGTGCAGTGACTGCAGATCTGAAAGCAAAGGCAGGGTTCAGAGCAGGCATACATGAGTGGAATAAACAAATGCAGCCATAACAGCACCTGGTCTGCATGGCAGCAGCAGTAATTAATGGCCAAATTTGCAGGAATGCAGGCCTGAACAGAACAGCCTGGCCTTCAAGTTGAGCCCTCTCCAGCAATAAGCTGATATAGCTGAACTCAATCTCAAAAGAAATTTTTCTTCCCCCCACCCCACTCTCACTAGCATGCGATCCCAGGTCCTGCTTGCTCTGGAGGGTGGGAATTCCTCTCTTATTCCCAGCCTGAAAGAGTCACCGTGCTTTTGCAAATGTGGAAGCAAGGACCTGGCTGCCCTGGTTCCAGGTGGGGCAGCCCTCACCGTCTCCCCGTTGTGCTGGTCGGTGGGTCAGTGCTGGTACCCAAGGCCAGCTTGCCCCAACCCATGGCAGCTGTGGCGTGGAGCACCTCTACCCTCCGTGTGTCCCCTCTGCGGCAGTAGCAACAGTCCCGTTTGCCCAGAGACCTCATGGTGCCCTGCGGCAGGAGGCAGAGCCTGTGGCATAAGAAGCATTTGCTTTCTGAAATCCTCATAAGGTAGTCCCGGTTTAAAACGGGATAGTAATACCGAAGTGGAGTGTTTATATAAAACACTAATACAGCAGCTGTTGCTAATAGCAACAATATGGCAATCACCCGCTAATATGGAGATGTTTGTTTTGAATTTATCATCTTGATTTCGATGAGTGGCCAAAACTTTGCAGAAGAACATTCTATTTTGCTGTGTGTGGATGTGCATGCACAAGGACAGAGGGCGTGACAGCAAATAACTCTTCCAAAGCACGGGGTCAAATGTGCTCAGGAGAGTTTAACTGCAGCCAGCAGAGTTGCGCTTGGAAAGATTTGCCTTGCCTGACATTGCTTTTGCCTGGACGATGGAGTTCAGGTGTGTGGTTATAAATGTTCCCATTCATGGTTAATTTAGTGTGATGAGGGCCTGGTTACTGGCAGTTCTACTTATTACTTAGGAAGCGGGTGCAACACAGGAATGACAAACTCACAAGGGCATCACTATGATGAAGAGTTTGGGGATATCCCCATCATACCACTGGGGCTTGGAGGAGGCCAACAGGAGGCAAAGGATGGGGAAATTCCAGCTACTTCTGGTTGTTCCTTCTGGGTGCCTATGGCGACAGCTGTGTTCATAGCCACAAGCGCCTGCTATGCCTGGAGCAGCTCCCATTCTACCAGGGGAGTTGTAAGGCCTTGCCACTCCTGAGCCTGGCTTTCCTTTCTAGTTTTTGTATCAGTGGGTCACATACACAGTGAAACCCAAAATACACTCAGGCCAAGTTTTCTTGGTCTTATTCCAGACTGGCTCCTAGGCCATTGGCAGTCTGTAGATCATCTTTTGTGTGAAAGTGAGATGACTTATGCCTGAAAATCACATGCAAGTTAGAATTTGGTGTGAAATCCAGGTTACCTCTGGTTTCCACTGATTCTCATTTTGAGATCTGAGATTGTTTTGATGCTGAAATTCAAAGCAAAACACAAGGTGCAGAAGCAGGAGAAATACAAGCCTACATCAACCAAAATCGAAAAGAAAACATTTGTATTAATCCTGAAAGGCAAAATCAAGATTCACACCTCTGTGGATTCAGTAAGAAATATGGTCTGTCTTTGAGAGCAAACAAACTTGGCAGAAAAGCACCATCTCGGTTTCTGATTTGCAAGTGAACAACATAAAGAAGCAAAATAAGTGAGAAACCTGCTGGAATAACAAAAAAAGTGAGTAGCATCTCACTTTTCAACACTTTTTGAGTACCTTCAGCCAGAAATCTTGAAAAGAGAAGAATTCAGACTTAATTACACACATCCTCTATTATCTTGTTTGTTGTAAGTGAGCAAAGATTTAGATCTGCATCTGCTCAGTCAGAAATAATGGGCAACTTCAACTCCCAGACTCCTTTGGGCCACCTCGGGTAGCCCAAGGAATGAGTGATTCCCGAGCGCAGCCAAGATACAACAGCAAGCTGAATTCAGACACGACTGAACACCAGCACAGACCCTTTGGAAAAATGGTTGACATATGCCTGCCCTTCACAGCTAAAAAAACCCCATTGGAACCAGGCAGCTGATGACTGGTAAAAAAACTTAGAGCTACCAACTTAGTCTTGGGGGGAGCACCCAGGAAAGAATAAACAAACCATCCTGCAAAGCAAATGCAACCAAAAGGCTGTCATGGGAAGGGCACAGAATACACCTTTGACTGTTTTTACAATATTTTTCATTTGTAACTTTTCCCTGTGCAATAGTGACCCAGTGTGTAGAAGGGTGTTGCAATCTACCCGACATTGCAATCTAACCTTGATGTCTGATTAAGGATAAAAGTAGCAGAGCAGAGCTGGGAAAAACTGCCAGTGGGTTTCACTTTCCAAAGGCAGGGTTAGCATGAGCCCAGGTCCCGTGTGACTGTAGGAGTTCAGCACCAGCTGGGTTGATGGATCTCAGTCTGAACTGTTACAGGTAGGGGGTAGGGAATGGCCTGATTAAAGTTAAGGCCACCCTCTTTTCTGTGATGAAACCCTGAACTGTGCCTATGCAATCTGCAGCACACTCTGGAAAGCAGTAGGAAATTAGAGCTGCCTTCAGAAGACAGGTAGAAATGTGACCTGTTTTCAGCAACCCACACACCACCCAGTTCTTTGAGTCTGTGGACAGATTGTGCAGGGTTTTCCTTTCCAAAAAAAACCCAACACAACAACTCTCTGACTTTGGCATAATTACTTTTCTTATTTTGGTAAATGTTCCTATCGTCCCCTGGGAGACCACAATTGTGCCAGTGAAGATAAAACTGGATTACAGCCCCTTTTCCACACAGAGCAGAACTTGGCTCTTTCTGCTCTATATGGGCTTGGAAGAATCACCACTCCAGGCACATCCTGCTGTCCCCTTCTCACAGCTATGCTCCTGCTGCTTCCTTGCTGGTATGACAGTAGGGCGAAAACAGGTTTCAGGATTCATTCACACCCTCCCTCATTTTTAAGAGCCATCATGTCAAACATTTGTGAAAGTAGCATTGAAATAAACAAAAATGAGCTGTGGCTGGGATTTTCCCATTTGTGGTTTGATAAGGAGAGAAGAAAAACAGAGGCTTTCCAGCCACAGCAGATTTGTTCCTTTGTTCTTGTGCTTACTATCAGCTCTGGATTCCTTTCTCCTCCCAGCTGATGCTGCCCCTTCATTGTTACAGTCCTTCACTGAACCACAGTGCAAGAGGAGAGAGGAAAAAGGAGGAGAAAATGCCTAGCTTAGCTATATCTCACAGAAAGGGGAAAATTCACCATTTGGTCTGTGTTGGCACTAAGTGCTATATCAGCCTTCTCTCCAAAACCTGGCTGGACAAGGTGCTTGGGAGTGGACCACAAAAGCAGCCGTGGCCTGGGAGGGGAGAGGGGCTGCCTGGGCCCAGGGGGAAGCACAGGCATCAATCGGATGTCCTGGCTTCTACAAGGAAAACACTTCAAACCTCAAGGAACAAAGCCAGTCCTGAGAGGCCTGGATTTACCCAAGGTCTGATGCTCTGAGGGACCTCCCCGCTCTGGCTTTCCCTCCAGTGAATGCTAAGCAACCTGATGTACAGGAGGGGAAGAGCTCATACATAGGCTAGTCCTACAAAACCCTTCCAAGTCCACCCCCTCTCCCACACCCTGCTCTCTGCTCTGTGTAAACGTCCCGTGTCATTGAAGGAGAGTGCATTCACTTACTCAGGGATGGCGTGGGAGAAACACATCACCTTGCAAACAGCTCCAGGTACGCCCAAGCCATCTGACATCTACTTCACCTGCCCTAGGACAAACACTGTGGTACAAAACTCACATTGTACTGTACACTGTTGCTCCAAAAAGCCATTGTTCTCTAAGGCATCGTGGTATAAGATCTGTACCAAACTGAGGGGCAGACCATAGCAAAGGCTCTGAGTCCCCAAAACAGAGCTGGGTGATAGAGTTGGTCTCTTCAGGGAGAGAAACTGTTCATGTAAGGGACCTTCATCTGTAAACATCCCTTACGGCAGTTCTGTTAACATTCATGCGGACACCGGCTTTGGGAGCTACATCTGTTACCCTTTACACACTGGTAGAGGAAGCTGTGAAACTGCTCTGGCTGGCAGGTGAGAGGGCAGCTAATGCTGTGCTGCTCCTCCTGTCTTCACCCACCTGGCACAGCAGCTCTTCTGACCTCGGGACCCTGCACGCAGCTTTGCAGTGCTCAACAGGAGCCAGCACATGCTCGCTTACTGCTTTTCATGAATACAGCCAAGCTTCGTTCTGTGTGACCATGCAATTACTCCACCAAACCATAGCTTTTTAGGATGTCCGCTGTTCAGATGGGGCATGTTTGTCCTAATGAAATAACCCACTTTAAAGTTATTTTGACACAAATTGTTTGTGATACACACCATACAAGAGATTTAAAAAAATGAATGCTATCATGAGGGTAAAAAAAACCCCTGAATTGTTTTCCTTATGGGCAGGCAGGCCTATACACATACCTTCCACATACAATGGCCATTATATCCCCATAACTGTTAATAGATGGGAACTAATTAGATAGAGATACAGCAGCATGTGCCATGGTGATGTGATATTGATGCACCACCCATTACTGTATCTTTTCCTCCTGGGAAATTCAAAGCATTATGCCCTGTGTACAGCTGTGCCCTATTTGTAATCTAAGCTTCTGGCCTGGCTAATCACTACCCATTAAACTCCCATTTTCTGCATGAGTCGCACATTTTCCAGATCAAACCCCGTGTCTTAATCATGCAACAGACTGAGCTCAGAAATACAACTGCGTACGGTGCTGGAAGTGAGGGCAAGGCAGAACTGAACTGCATAGGTCACCTAAGCCTCCAAGATACTTAACAGACAGATATGTTTAGATATACATTTAAAAGATGTACTGAAAAATAGATGTCCCTTGTCCCAGAAATCCTGCTGGGACTATCAGCAGGGGTGCTGCAACTGCCAGTAAGCCTTGGAAGAAATTCTCAGGAGAACACGATGCAGGATGACAATATTTCTGCAAAAATGTGCATCGACCCATGGGATTTAGTAGAGAAATTACAGATGTCACGGGACTGCTAATTAACAAAAAATCAGTTACAGCAGTGAGTAAAAGATCAGCGTTAAATGCACAGGGCTGCAGAGTAATTGATTTAGATTCCTGTAAGCTTCAGCCCTAAACAAGTCTACAGACCAGTGTCTCTACAGGAGCATGGAAATGAAGGGCTTCAGGAGAACTTGAAAGGTCATTTAAATCATCTTCCCCGGCAAATGCAGGGCAACTCTCCTTTTGCCCTTCTGGACACATCTCTGTCTAACCAAAAGTGAATTTTGCACCTTGGATTTCTGCCAGAGTCAAGCTGAGACCGCCTGTCTCTTTTGCATGACAACTGGGGTCAATACTACACAGGCCAGGACTGAAGTGGTTAAGCAAAGAACGGCTTTCAGGGTGAATTCAGCAGCGGATGTAGCCATGACATGCATCTGCAAAGAGCTGTGCTATGACACAGCCTTGTCCCCTGCACCCGTGAAACGGAGCACCCACCAGGGGAGGAGCACCCACTGGGGGAAGCAGCACAGAGACCACAGTTTTACAAGCGTGCTTTCCACCTAAACTCACCGATGAAATATTCCCGACCCTTTGGCTCTCAGCTATAGGCCCTCTTTTTCACTAGATCAAAAGACTGGTACCCAGAACACCGGGTTGTCATTTGCCTCTGTCAATGAATGACTGGAATTAATATAATGCATTTAACATGAAACATGGCCTGCTAGAGTGAATATTGTTGTCCTAATGTTCCTGATGAGCCCAGGTTTGGGGGGGAGTCAGAAACAGACCCTGAAGAGGTAGAGGGTGAGCAGGGGTAGGTTTTTCCTAGATTTTTTTATTTCTTCTGTTGAATTAAACTTTATTACTTGGACACAAAATTCTTCCTAAGACATATTTTAAGCAAGACTTTTTATTACATATTGTCATACATTACTATGTTATTACATAACACCACTTCTTCTAGAGGGGTCCAATGCTTAGATTCCCAAGAACTAGTTGGCGCTGGCAAAGTGTGTGTCTACATCTGCTTGCAGACAGTAAAATGTTGCCATTAGTTTTTCAAAAAATATACAAAAACATTTCTCTGAATCTTGGCTATTCTACTCCCCCATCTTTTTTACTATTCATAGTGTAACTTGATCTGGTGGTGCATCTTTAAACTGCAGAATCTAAGGTCTCTGAGCAGTCAGAGGACAGACTGTACCCACTGCCCTTTAACGGCAAGGAGAAGCTGCCCACACTGCAGCCCCCTCTGCACATCCCACCTCACACTGGTGATGCTAGATGGAACCTTTACCTGGTGAGCGTCTCATCTTTTCCATCCATAACAGCTACAAGGGTGCTTTTTTTTTTTTCTTCAAGGAAAAAAAAAAAAAAAGTAGCTCCTTTAAAAGGAAAGAGGAAGCCAGAAATTTTGTAGTGTCTCAGTCCTGCCCCGTGATGCTGCTTCCTGCCTGTGAATTTCCACCTGCCCCTTCTGCGTATATAAGGCAGCACTTGTTGGGTAGAACTGTTTAGTCGCCTGCCTTCATCCAAAGGATTAGTAGCAGTGGGGAGTGATGCTCTTTCTCCTTTCCTCTGCAGTTCGCAGGAGGTGAAGGAGCTCTGGCTGGACTCACTCCTTGGGTAAGTACTCCCTGGGATTAAATCTGTGGTGTTACGGTTGAAGTCAGTGGAATGCTCCAGACGCAGCTGTACAGAGATGTACAAAAATATAGACGGGGAGAGGTGCACCCACTGCTAAGTGTAGCTCATGGGCTGAGCTGACTGAGTTGCTTAGCCTTGCCTTCACAGATTAACAACAACCTCATGTAGCTATCACCACTTACTCATTTTTTTGCACGGATTAAAAATGGAAAGCTGCTTTTTTCCTGTTTTAATCAAGAGGCAAATAGAGCAGCAGGGCTGAGCGCCTTCCAGAGAAAGGCTTTATGATTGACTTGCATGGGATATCTTGCTGGTTCAGGATCATACTTAAATGCTATACTTGCTTGCAGGGGAGAAAGACAAGAAGGGTGCAGTTTTACAAAACTCTTTCTTTGTCTGTTCCTGGTTCAATACACAGGCAAACAAAAGGACCAAAGGAAACCAGAGTGTCCAGAGCTCCCCCCGTCAAACTCCTAATGAAAGTGTTAAGCAGCTGTCATACTGTGAGTACCTTTATTGTTTCAGCTCTGCCAACAGAGTGATTTTGAAAAGCTCTGATTTCTAAACCATAGCATTCAGTTACTCACATCGTGTCTTTGCTTTCTTGCCTAGTCAAAGACACTAAATGCTGGGAACATGGAGAGTCTGATCGAGTGCCAGTCAGAGGTAAACAGCTGATACATTTCCCCCGATCCTTGTTGTGGGTACTGATGTGAGGTACCTTAGCAAAGTGGGGGTGGCCCCTGTAGGAACTGCCTGCTGCCGACCATTACCCACTGCCTACCATTACCAAAGGGCAGAGCCCTTTGAAGGCAACTCCATGCAGCACTATGCAGAAGGAGCTGAGCATTGCTGTGAGCTCCTGGGGAGCTTTGCTCAGGAATCTGGCAGGCTCTGAAGCCATCAAGGCTCCCCGGAGAAGTCTGGGAGGAAATCTCCAGCGCCAGGGGAGGACACGGGAGGGCAGGCTGTGTCTGGCTGTGGCTTCTCTGGATCAAAAGGACAGCCTGAAAGAGCATGGGGTTGGGACCCACTGGGCAGGTCTGGGGTGGCTGGCTGCAGGGGTTACCACAAACCCCTCTATTGGGCAGTGTCAGCTCTTTGGCAGATGTTAGGTTTGCTCTGGTTATTCCCTGGAGCCTCCCACAGATTTCTGAGGAGCTGCAGCAACTTGCTGGTGGCCCTCACTGCTGGTGGCAGCTCTGTAACTCCAACATGCTTCTTGCAGGCTGATGCCAAGAAATGTCCCCTGCTGGTTCCAGCAGATACTGAAGATGGACTTTGCCACTTGACTGGTGAGTTTTAAAAACAAACTGAGGAACTGCCTTCTCGTATAATGCTTGCTAGCTGGCGCATCTGCAAAACCACCCGAAATTGCCTGCTTCATCTCCCTGTGAGCAATCCACAGCCCTTAGCCCCATTCAGGAGACAGCTTAACTGGCTTAACCGCTGGTGTGCCACTCACTTGCAAATGACCTCTTTCCCTTATGCTCAGTGGCAGAGGTGACAGTGCTGAGTGCCAGAGGTCTTGTATCTCTGTTCCCTGGTCCTCAGAGCCATGTTTCATTGTGTTCCCTGGCAGCGATGGGAAGTAAAAGTGCTCCTTTCTCACTCAAGCATCACCACTGAGGTGTGGCACTGCAAGCGAGTACAGCTACCAGCGGTTGCACGCCAGAGCAAATAAACACTTTGCAGCAGCAACAGCACTTGTTTTGCCTTGACATGCAAAACCTACACACCTGTAAACAGCCCGGAGGAGACCATTAGCAGGGCAGGGTCAGATTTGGAGCAGACCATCAGATCAGACCATCTTTCAGGAGCATCAGAAACAAACATTTTATATGACAGTGTAATGTTAGGTGGCTTTCTCATAACTTTTAATCCCTCCCTACCAAGGACTTGTGCTAAGCCACAAATACAGGTCCTGAGAACTTCTCATCTGCATAAGACAACTTCATTTTGGAGTGCAAGGCAAGTCCTTATAGGAAATTTGCAGAAGGCAACTCCTTTAGAAAGCTTTCTAGCAAAAAGATCCTCTCTCAATGTTTCTGAAAGGGAAAAAAAGCCACACCTCATCCCAATACAACCATATTCTCCAAATACCTCGCATGCCCTCCTCTTTTAAGATGCAGATGCAAAACTCATGCTAAGAGATTTCTAACCCTGAAGCCAATTACAGCCCTACTGTGATGCTTCCATCCTCTGGAGCAAGTATCACCTTCCACTGGCTGGCTGGCAGGAGGCAAGCACTAGCTCTAGCAGGACAGCTATCATTATCCGAAGCTGGCAGAGCTGGAGCTGTGTGTTTTCATTTCAGCCTGTGAAAGAGGATGAAAAGCAGAAGCCCCTAGTTCCACTCTTGCCCTAAGGCTGGGGCACAGTAAAACCGCATAGTGAAAATTGTTGTCATTGCCAGCTGCTCAAGTGACTTATCTTCCTTAGATAATTATCATGTAAACCGCTGCAATATCAAAAATCTCTATAAATACTGTTATTTCTGTGCCTTGTATGTTCCCACTCTCTAAGAAGAAACAGTAACTAGAATGTAAAAAAAACCCCAAAACAGGAAAGGTGGTGTCCTTAGAGGGATGGTCACAATTTTACAGTTTAGGCAGTTGTTTCCTTAGTAACTGCTTAGTTGTCTTTCAGTTTCTCCCTGTTTAGTTTGAGTTGTTTCAACATATATCTCTGCACTGTACACAGATGAATGGCTGCCTAGCACACTCTGCTTGGTTTTTAAGTTGATTTTTTGCTTTCCTTTTGCTTGTAGCAGATGGAATGAAGAAAAAAAAGAAGGTGATATCGCAGTCATTTACTCTGAGACGAAGCTCTACCAACGGGAATTCCCCAGGGCAGCTAGGCTCAGGTGCCAAAATTGCTCTGTTCGGCCAGCCTCTGGCACTTATCTGTGGGGAAGATGACACACTGCCCCAACCGATCCAGGTAAGCAAGCCTGGCGATACAGTTATGATACCTCTGGCTTCCAGTGTGTGGCAGGATCCCCGGTACTTGTGCTGCAGCACAAGGAGATGAGTGATTTTGGTGTTTCCCCTCAACACACAATTCTGATAAGCTCAGGGCCCATCCCAGATGTAGTCAAGTGGTCAAGTCTGTGGTTTTGTCCGGCCCACCCAACTTCCACTGGAAGTAACTTTGAATGAAGACAACCCAGGACCAGGCCTAGAGGAAGGTCTGCTCCTTAGCATAAACATCTGTGATTACAGAAGTAATTTAAATGGTCTTTCAGCAGCATAAACTTCCAAGGATTTCTGCATTTCCCTGAAAAAAGTGTTCACCTATGGACTGTCACTGACAAATACCTAAACTCTATCTTCTGGATAAAAACAGTCTTGTGACAGTTCTCCCATTGAGTTGGCTTTTCCAATAGGCAGGCTTTTGTCTCTTCTAAGCAACATTTGCCTGGCTTGGGAGGGAGGGGATTTGAACCAAGACTTAAGCCATCCCTTGTTTTCTTCTGGAAGGAAGCAGGGATGACTCCACTGAAGTTAGTGGAATTCACCAGTCCAAAAAGAGGGTGGGTTGGGGGAAAATCAGCTTATTGCCTTTGCCTTCTACTTGGAGCAAGAACTAGATACTGACCTAATTAGAGCACACTGTACTTCCAGACAATTTTTCTTCTGTTTCTAAAGAAATATTCACTTCCTAAAGAGCTCTTCTTAACCCAAGTAACAGTTCTCCCATTCCTGTCTGTTTTTTTCCCTGCAGGATCTCCTAGCTATATTGTATTTGAAAGGACCTTCCACTGAAGGGATATTCAGAAAAGCTGCCAACGAAAAAGCACGAAAGGAGTTGAAGGAGGACCTAAACAAAGGAGGGAATGTTGATTTGAAAAGCAAATCTGTGCACCTGCTGGCAGTGGGCTTGAGGGTGAGCTCCTCTGACCTGCAGCAGTGGGAGTACATTGCTAACCTGCACAGGCCCACTTCAGTGCCCAGAGCTGACCTAGGTGGGACTCCAAGCTAAAGCCAGAGCGAAGCCAGAGTAAATGTTTCAGGCTTAAGAAAGTTTGGCATTTTCCTTTTCCACCTAATTTTCAGTACCAGGTATTGTGTCACTGATTTCCTGCATGCCCACAGGAAACTCACTTTGTCCTCCTCCTCAGCATCCTCCCCAGGGAGGAATCCGGAGATTAATGGGTGAATGAGAAGGAGCTAAAGGCTGGGTCCCATTACTACACCAATGCTAGTGTACTTGGCATGTTCTTGTGGACCCCACTGCTCTGCCAATGCTCAAGTCAGGTAGCTCAAGCCAGCCTGCCTCCTAATGAGCCCATGTCACAGTAATTCTCCCTGTGTTCTCAGGGGTAGTGTCCAAAGCCTCATCTAAATCTCTTGGCCTTACAGGACTTCCTCCGAAATATTCCCTCCAAACTCCTGTCAGCCGACCTCTATGAGAAGTGGATGCAAGCTCTGGAGAAGCCAAGCAAGCAGGAAAAAATTGAAGAATTGAAAGAGTAAGTTTTGCAACCAGTCCCAAGTCTTTCAGTCAAGACCTTGTAATTCAAGATCTCATAATTAACCACACACTCAGCTGCTGTTGGGGATTTCTGAATGATACTTCTGCTAAGCACTGAAAAAAGCACACACGTGCCTCATTCTGGGGGAAGCGTGTTCTGTCTGCGTTTAACTGAGACTTGCTCAAATAAAGAAGTAGTGGCTGCTGCACCATGAATTAACGTTACATGTTGTTTGTGTTCATGCAGGGTGGCCGACAAACTGCCTAGACCAAACCTTGCCTTGCTCAAGCGCTTGCTGTCTCTGCTCTACCACATCAGCCAGAACGCCGAGACCAACAGGATGGACTCCAGCAATCTGGCCATCTGCATTGGCCCAAATATGCTGAGCCCAGAGACGAACAACACGCTCCCCCTGGAAGTGCAGAAGGAGATGAATGACAAGGTGTGTTGAACTCACCAAGCAGCCACCCTCTTCGGGGCAGCTCAGGGCCATCCATAGGGATCCCACTGCCATGGCAAAAGCTGAACAAAACAACGCCCCTGGACATTGGGGGTGCCCCCCAGCTCAGGTGCCTGCAACATGATGGGCAAGGCTGCCCCTCGTCTTGCCTCCTCTGAGCAAAAGTAGCAGTCGCCCTGCAGTCCCCTATGCTGTATCACAGCTCCTGAATACTTTGCACGCAGAGAGCAAGGGGCACCCGGAGGCATTGCCACCTGCGAGCCCTCTGGACAGTGAGGCTGAAGCTGTGGCTGATGGCGTTTTGTTTCTGCTGGGGCAGATCGATTAGTCTGAAGCATCAGGCCTCATCCTCCAGAGTGGACTCACCCTCTGACTTTAAGCTAGGATTTTTTGCCAACAAAGGTTGGACCAGATGATCCTTGAGGTCCCTTCCAACCTGGTATTTTATGATTCTATGATTTTGGCAGAAGCTACCCTGCTCTGTGCTGCCCTTCATACAAAGACAGCAGGCAGCAGCAGGAAAGACTGTTTAATATGTTTTCAGACTTTTTGACTGAAATAAACTGTTTTCTATGTGCAGGTGACAGTGTTGGTGGAGTTCCTCATAAACAACTGCTCAGAAATATTTGGGGAGGACATTGCCTTCTCTGTCTGTGCCTTGGCTGAGGAGTCACCAGAGCACACAGACAGCTCCACAGGTATGAGAATGGACTGGGGCTGTCACAGACTGGGGCTGCTGGTCCAAATTCTTTATTTTGGTATGGGAATACATCTGTGAAAACAGAGGGTTGTAGAGGGTTCGATACATTATTGCAGTGTTTTTCTAGAGGAACTCTTTCCATATAGTTCTCTTTCATCCTCAGATGGTCAGTGAAAACTAACAGGTGCTTTCTCCCCACAGAACACCTATGTGCTGCTCATCAGAATGACTCTGCCTATGACAGCCCAGATCCTGAAGCCGAAGGCAGCCCCCGTACCTCTGAGATAGAGCATCCCAAAGGGAGGAGCACTAGTGTGAGCAGAAGAAATCCAACACACATCTCTGCCCCTTCACTGGCTAATTTCAGAAATGACATCAGCACGATGGACAGGAGGTACTCAGAGCCAGACCTGTCCTTCCAGAACCACCTTGAAGGCAGGATAAGGAAACAGAAGCTAAACAAAAGTGAGGACAATTTTCCGGTTCAGCAGAAACAGCAAGGGTTGGAGGCACTGGAGAAACGGCTTGCAATCTTACCTTCACAATTATCAACTGACTCTCTACCCAAAACATCCTCCAGTTGCTCCCTGGAGAGCTCTGATGGCTCGGTCTTCACCACCTCCCCAGTAGTTTCGCCCTCTAGTCCTAAAAAAACTTTTTTGAATAGGCCCCAGTCCTTTTCCACCAAGGCCATCGAAGACTGCAGTACGCCTAGTAGAGAGGTCAAAAAGCATTCCATGTCATTCTCTTTTGCAAACCGCAGGAAAACACTACTAAAAACCCAGAGTTGGGGGCCTGGGAAAAACATGGGTTTTCAGAGAGACAGTTTCACAAAGAAAGAAGATCAATTCTCCTGCAGAGTTGTCCAGGAAAACAGCCCTGATGATGACAAACCATTGCCTGTGGCATATCAGCAAAGGCCCCGTTTCAGGTCAGCTGATGAAGTATTCAGAGAGGTAGACCAGAGGAATCCTGGAAGACCACCCTCTTATGAAGAGGCTACTAAAAACTGCCTGGCCACTGAAGTTCCCTCCCACAGTCTCACAGTTCAAACTATGAGACTAAAAGTGTCAAACCAAGACATTTTGCCATCTCGTCCATGCAGCAGCTGCGCACAGGACACAGCACATACAGTTCTAAGAGATCTACCCAGTGGCAGAGTTTCTGCAGTGAAGAATTCTGACGTGGAAACTGAAACCCTCAGCATCACTGTGGGAATAAGCTCCCGTGTGAGTTTACCCGTGACTCCGGGAGTCTACCGAATGAGAGCCATGTCTGAATCCTGTCAAAAGAAAAAACTTGAGTATGTGGCTCGGAGGTGCAGCCAGCCAGTTTTTGAGGTAGACCAGATCCAGTATGCTAAGGAATCCTACGTTTAAAAAGCGTATCCCTTCTTTTCACACTGTACAAAGTAAATATTGTAAAAACAGACATTTGCTCATCCTTGGTAAGATTTCCCTTTCAAGAGACCAAGAATAAGCTAGGTCTGCATGAACTTCTTTTTCCTTGAGGGTCTCCTGAAGTGCTTGTCACCTTGACATGTCACATTCTTTCATCGCAAGAGGTGGTGGTGAGGAAGACCTATGTATTATTATGTAAAAAATGTAAGTGAATATGCTGTACATAACCTGTTGTGTGGAAAAACTAGTTAGTAGTTGATGAACAGTGTTGTATTTGTATACTTGAAAGGACAATTAAAAGGTTGGCAGGTCCAAAACCTGTCCCACCTTCCTTTTCTTTTCTGCATGGTCACAGACTCCATGCCATTTGTCACGTGTGTGTGCCAGGCTGATGCGATGCTTTGCTGATTTTCTGCATTAAGAAGTGGGCTGGCAGTTACCCCAACTAAGGAAGAGCTGTTCTGCCATCAAGGCCACCTCAGCACTCTTCCATAAACTCCCTGTACCTGCTGCCATTCCCTCTTCCTGCTTGCTGGTGATGAGAATAATCTGACCACTAACCAGCACTAGTGTTGCATACCGAGCCTGGGTTTAGAGCCACTGAAGCTGTACAAGGTCATTATGGGAATGTATCAAGTAAACCTCATGTGCTTTTAGTCTAAATAAACTGGATAGGCTAAGCAGAAAGAAAAGTATCGCCAGGTTTGCTTTTATGAGGGGAAAAAACCTAAACAACAAAAACTGCTGTAAGGAAACATTTTGGATTCCACCTTTAAATAGTTGAAGCTGCAGCTCATTAAAAGAAAAAAAAAAAAGAAAAATGACAAAAAATAAAACCCAAACCCCCCAAAAAACAGGTGGTGTTACTATGTTATAAAAATGACTGGAAGTGCAATGTGTTTATACATGTAGGAACTTGTTTTGGTTAAGATTTACCTGCCCTTTTATGGCTCAGCATAGCCTTGAGCCAGGAGCAGGGAGACTTGGTTTTTTCGTGTGTAATTTCACTACAATAAAACATTTTTCTGCATGAATGCTAAACTGTCTGTTGTCTGTCTTTAAAACATCCAGGCCCTACATGTACCTACTTTTATATTATTCTATGGGTACTGCAAGTCTGCTTGAATGACATGGCATATCTAAGTAGTGGGAAGGAAAGTAGCTGACCAGCAGTATCACTATTGTTGTTGTAAGAGGCTGCAGGCTAGATTTTGGGAACAAATCCCTCTCTGTCAGGGAAATAAGTTACACTGCCATATAATAACAGTTATCAGTGAGGTGGAGAGGGAGCTGCAAAGAGGTGATGCTGCTCCAAAAGTGGAGCAGATTAGAAAATAGCATACCAGCATCTCAGGTATGATGTTTTCCAGGTGGAGGTGTTCACAGGACATGGAGAAAGGGGAAGAATAGTACCTGGCCTGACAGGAGAAATTATGTGAGAAGGACCATACTGGTAGGCTGCAACTACCAGATTTTGGCAAGTGCCAGATTTTGCACCTGGGGCACAGCAACCCCGGATACACATACAGACTGGGGAACAAGAGGCTGGAGAGCAGCTCCGCAGAGAGGGACCTGGGGGTTCTGGTCGATGGCAAGCTGAACATGAGCCAACAGCGCGCCCCGGCAGCCAAGAGGGCCAACCATGCCCTGGGGTGCATCAAGCTCTGCATTGCAGCCGGTCGAGGGAGGTGATTGTCACGCTCTGCTCTGTGCTGGTGTGGCCTCACCTCAAGTGCTGTGTGCAGTTCTGGGCGCCACAGTACATTAAGGATATAAAGCTACTGGAGAGTGTCCAGAGGAGAGCCACGAAGTTAGTGAAGGGTTTAGAGGGGAAGCCATATGAGGAGCAACTAAAGTCACTTGGTTTGTTCAGCCTGGAGAAGAGAGGGCTGAGGGCAGACCTCATCTCGGTCTGCAGCTTCCTCAGAAGGGGGGGAGGAGGGGCAGGTGCTGATCTCTTCTCTCTGGCGACCAGTGATAGGACCCGAGGGAACGGCAGGAAGATGTGCCAGGGGAGGTTTAGATTGGATATTAGGGAAAGGTTCTTCCCCCAGAGGGTGGTGGAGCACTGGAACAGGCTCCCCAGGGACTATATTCAGGAAGCACTTGGACACATGCGCCCTCAGACACATGGTGTGAATTTTGGGGTTGTCCTGTGCAGGGACAGGAGTTGGACTCGATGATCCTTGTGGGTCCCTTCCAACTCAGGACATTCTATGATTCTATGAATTAGAGAAAATGCCACCTCACTCAGTCCCCAAAGCAGTGGTACTCTCCTTCCAAGCAAGCTGAATGAGAGGGCCCTGCTGCAAGCTGCAAAAGGTATTTGCCATTTTCCAGAATCTGCAACTCCTGAGCCACAGAATCACAAAATAGGTGAGGTTTGAGATCCTCCTGCCCATCCCCCCTGCTCAAGCAGGGTCAGCTAGAGCAGGCTACCCAGGACCACGCCTTGACAGCGTTCGAATATTTCCACAGATGAATACTCTGCAACAACTCTGGGCAACCTGTTCCCGTGTTTGACCACCCTCACATTGAAAAAGTATCTCCTTGCATTCAGATGGAATTCCTTGTGTTTTAATTTGTGCCTGTTGCCTCTTGTCCTGTGTCGAGTGTGAATGACAGCTTTCTTTTGTAAAAAGCACAAGCGTCTCGCCCTCATGGCAGAATGAGTGTGAAGAGATAATCCACATGCAGTAGAAAGGCTCAGAAGCCACAGAACAGAAAACAGGAACTCCAAAATGTACTCAAACAACAACATGGCTACTTTGGTAAGTGACTCATTCTTTTTGAATGTAACAAGACTAAGAATCCCAAGAAGAGGAACTGCTCATTTCCTGTGCTATAACCACACCATAAAACCCATGGAGAGGGTCACTTCACCAGAGGTGAGGAGAGTCTCTCTTTAGGTCCAAGGTGTCCTAAGGCAGACATGACAATCACACTCAGAAAGCTTAGCTGGGTTCTAAATATTCAATATAGATGAGCCTAAATCTTCCAGCTCCTGGATAAGAAAGTCAGTTTGGAATTTCTTCTAAGGCACTTCAGCAGAGGGAGAAAAAGGAATATGAGCATAACAGAGGGGAGGTCTACACATTAACAAACAAGGGGTAAGGTGAAAGAGTGGCCCAGTCCCCCTTGCCTTGCTCTGACATTTCTTCAAGTCCAGGGAACACCATGAATAAACAAAATCTGAATATAAACAGACCCCAAAAGAAATTTACTCCCTCATGACATAACTTTTTTCTTCTTCCTGTCCAAGTCCTTTAAGACTTGTCTGTTCAGTCAGCATTATTTTCACATCACATCCCTTCACACAAGGGATTTCTCTTCTATATAAGCACTTAGGAGGCCTCAGAAGACTAGAATGACACAAAAAGCAGAGAGCTTTGCTTTAGCACTTACTCATCTGCCTTCAGCTCAGAAAACAGCTTTATCATGCTACCAGCCCACCATATCACATTCAAGTATCAAGCCCAACTGTCCTGACCTCCAGGAGTAAGGCCCTTTAACTGCTATATCCAACAAGTGAATTATCTAAGTGTCTTTGTCAAAGCTGTCTTTGACTCCTTAGCCATAAAAATCAAACACCCATTTACAGCTAGGTCAGCTGGAGCTGACTTATTTGGCACAAGAGCTGAATGAGGACGGCAAGCCTTCTATTCTCGAAAGGTTACTCCACCATCAGTATTGCATCACTTTGTCCTGGTTTCAGTTGGGACAGAGTTAATTTTCTTTGTAGTAGCTAGTATGGGGCTCTGTTTTGGATTTGTGCTGGAAACAGTGGTGATAATGTGGAGATGTTTTAGTTGTTGCTCAGTAGCGCTTACACTAGTCAAGAACGTTTTCAGCTTCCCATGCTCTGCCGGGTGCACGGGAAGCTGGGAGGGGACACAGCCGGGAC